>JAQGCX010000901.1:0-13319 GCA_034700205.1 Plectus parietinus | reverse complement strand
CCGCATAAGTTTCGAAGTACTTCGAAACTTATGCGGAGATAACCGAAGACTCCGTGGGTGGATTGAATTGGACTGCGGTACACAACATGATTGATCAAGCGACGGTGATTAGCGGGATAGTGATTCCTGCTGTTATTAGTGTTGCGAAATACTTTGGTCTGAGAATGCTCGCTCACTGTGCTGATATCCACAAGGCTAGACTGCTTGGGAATTGTGCATAATAAACAGTAATTGCATGAAGAAAGTTCATCTATTGAAGATTTTTGACTGTGCGGCGTAGTCAAGTAGCATGCGGGTTTATTTCAGCTGGTCAACATGCAAGGAATGTCAAACATGCAAACAGAAACACTAGGATTTTTCAGATTTTCTCAAATACTAGTATGAGCTCACACTACCATGCGGCGAAAGTTTCAATGAAATTTGAATTCCCGCTCAAAAATACGTAAATCACGCTTTACACCCCCACTGATCTCACACCGCAGACAAGTTGGCTTATTTTTGAGAAAATTCGAGAACGTCAACTTGAATACTCGATGATGGTGGCCATGATCTCTTCCATGGTGGTGATAATGTCTTGGGGGACTTGACAAAAAAACTCATTATATAAAAACCGATTTAAATATGGCTTATTGCATTTGAAGAGGGCATGTTGAGTTATTGCTGGAAAATTTTTTGTCGCAATCGAACTCATGATCGTCATTTGGCGGCAATTTGAAAAAAAACCGTTCTTCATTCATGAAAAATGCAAAAATTTTAATTTGCTCAAAATCGACAAACAGATTATATTTCCTACTCAATTTTTTTGTCCTGATTAGGAAACGATAAGATTGCATGATTCAAAAACGAGAAATGAAAAACCATACAAAGTGAATCAGAAGTCAATTTGCAACTTTTCGATTACAGTTTATTACGCACAATTCCCAAGCAGCCTAGCTTTGTAGATATCAGCACAGCGAGCGAGCATTCTCAGACCAAAGTATTTCGCAACACTAATTACAGCAGGAATCACTATCCCGCTAATCACCGTCGTTTGATCAATCATGTTGTGTACCGCAGCCCAATTCAATCCACCCACGGAGTCTTCGGTTATCTCCGCATAACTTTCGAAGTCTTTCTCCAATTCCTTCTCGAATAGGCAAGCAGAGAAGTCGACGGCAAAGTCACCAGTTTTCAAGTAAATTTCCATCGTTTTCAACGCGCACTGAATAATGAAATTTCGCGTCGCCTTGCCTCCCTTGATTAGCAGAAAGTTTTGCCCAAACGGTCCATTATCGATCTCTATCTGACTTCCAAAATCGTCAAATGTGTTGCATGGGTGATTATAGCTATCGTCTCTCGCGCCCAAATGCAGCGAAAGCACTCGAGACGTTTTCTTCATATTATATTGATGTTCAGTGGTGATGGCCAAGATACTGTATCGCTCCCTGCGCAACTGATTAATCGTAAAATGAAACTCCATCTGACTTTCATTGCACACTAAAGAATGATAAATAAGCGTAACTTGACGACTGTTCATGTCATGAGCATCAATTTGGGCGAGGAAGCCGGGGAGATTGAAATACTCTGCCTCGTCGCGCACGTGGTCCAACATTTGTCGATCATTGGGCAGCAGTCCTTGATTATTGCCGCGCAAGTAAGCAAGTATGAAAGCAAACGCTTCTCCATTGCGGTCGATTAGTTTGCGATCGTCGGTAGTGATTGGCAAAGTCCATCGTCCACTGAACATGGTTGTTAACATGCTGCCTTCTACGGATGTGAGAGTTGACAGAGTTGTTTCGTAGTGCACCCCTCCTACAGACAACATCACTGCCTTAGCATCCCACATTGTATCCAGTGGCTTCGAATTACTCTTGCCAATACATTTAAGCGCTGATGTAAGCCGTTCCTTGATGCCCTGAGCTGCCGTGTGATCGCCAGCAGCTTATCACGATTTAGTACGATTTATACTTTACTTTGAATAGTGTCGCACACAACAGTCTCAGTGGATTTTACTTTGGAATGTTCTAGAATAGAATTATTTAGATCCACTTTCTCTAAGGATTGAGTAAGGGGAGAATTTTCGCTGAAACTAACATGTGAATTTTTTTGACGCTGATCACGAATCTGGACTCAGATTTCGAAGTTTCGATAATCCTGACTAGCTATGGCCAGAAACATTTTTCGCAAATCGAAATCATAAAAATAACATATTTTCTGAACGGTGGGTGAGAATGAGATCAGGTAGAAACCCACTTAAAGGCCAAATTACAAGAGTTTCGCAAAGCGCGCGTTTTAGATTTTTTTGGTAAAAGCTCACACCTTGCAAGTCCATTTCTGCGTTGTCGCAGTCATGGATAATTATTTACCGCCTGAAAAAACCCGGATCGAGCTTTTTTTGACAAAATTTGGGTCGGGTTGGGCTAGGGTATTTTTTAAATCCCGGGCCGGCCGGTGAACATCACTTATTTTTATCTCAGCCGACATTTTTCGCATGGTTCGTTGAGGATTCCGCCGAATACGAGCAGCCACAAACTTTCTGGACTTTTTCGGTTCGCACGGAACGCGGATGGCCGCATCGAACACGTTCCTTGAAAGAGCCCGTTTCGCTGGATCGATTGATAGTACGATGAACGAATGAGCGTTGAAAACCAGACATGGGCGTGAGGGGGGGTATGGGAGTATATACCCCCAAGGACCTCCATACTTCCGGCCAAAACTGGTTGGGAGGGTATGGTGAAAAAGTTTTGAGATTTTGGCGACCTTTTTTTAAAAAAGGTCGCTAGGGGAGGGAGAGTTTACCCCCCCCCCCTCCAACTCGAGTTTCCAATCAAGTACAACAGCAAAAAATTTCCTGACCAGCGAAGTACTGAATGCTTTAGACTCTTCTACAGTGTGTGTCAAAAGTCCCAGGACACTCTGTGAAATGTCATAACTTTTTTCTTCGCATCAAAATTGAAAAGTGGGTTTTTTGCAGTGGATAAAGAAAGCAAAGATTAACATTTTCTTTTTTAATCGTCTCATTTTGTTTAAATTTGCGCAACCAGCAGCAATTTGAAAAATGATCGCTCGAATCTGCGAATCTGTTACGGGACGAATGCAGAGATGCATCGAGCTGGAGGGTCATCAGATTATCAATTAAAACTTTTGTGAATTGTCTTTTTGATGCAAAGTGCTGTTATGCGTGTGTTTTCATTTGTCGATTCATTGTGCGGTGCAGAATAATCTCTGCAAATCAAAAAACAAGTTAAAATCGTTTGTTTCAGGACGCAAAAGCGAACATCTTTTTCAAATCTTAGGACAACCTAGAAACACATTCTGCTGTCAACTTGGCCAATGTCAAATTGGTCAGAAATAGAAACAAGCGCATGGTCACATTGAAAACAAACAAATATGGTACTTATTTTGTTAAATATCGGTATAATCCGGCATTGCGCACAGGCGACACACTATCACTCACCCCCTACTCAGCAGAGGTGGACACCTGAGGGCAGGCCCGGCCATACCTGTAAGCAGGGGGGTCTAGCTACATACAGCCCCCTGGCCGGACCCGGCATGTCCCCGCATGTAGCTAGCTACATGCACCCCCCCCCCCACCCCCTCGCGGTCGGACCGGACAAGCACCGGATAGAATGGAGCGACCGGAAGCGATGAAGCGACCAGAAATAGGTAAGGGTCGCCCCTGTGTTCGCGTCAAAATCCCGACACGAAGTACCGTACTCCGGCGACCCCCCCCTCCAGCATGTGGCTGACCTCGGACCAGCGTTACAGGTATGATGCTAATGTTTTACAAAATGCAAATACAGGATGTCCCACAGTAAACTGCGAGCGTTTGCATCGCTATAGATTCACCAATACTTATCTGATCAAGCTAAAATTTGGAACATATATGCCTCCTAATCCGACTTAAATGCTGTAAAAATTTCAGTTTTGATCGGATTTGATTTACTGATCTTATGCAAATTTTTGTCCGCTACTAGCGCGTGCATACGATTTTGGTACGCGAATGATGTCGGCTAAATCACTAATTGCCCATCGCAAAAGACTTGAATTGTATGTGGAACGTATTAGCAGTCATGTTGAAATGGAAGTCTATCATAAATAAACATGTATTGATGCTTTTTAAGAATGTCATGAAATTTGCTGAAATGGTTAATGAGAGCGTACTGCACAAACATTTTCATAAAATCAGTAAATCGATTTGAAATTTTAACTGAATCTAAGTTAAAGTTCGAAGTAAATGTATGCCAAAATTTAGCTCGACCCGACAAGTAGCAGCGATTCCACAGAGTTTCAAACACACGCAGTTTACCGTGGGACAACCTGTATAACCATGAAAAATTAGAAATGAAGATGACATCCTGTTTGCCGAACTGACCAAAAATGCAACTGATTGCGTGACTAACCGATGAATGTTGTACGCGACCAGAGGGACGTTCCAGGCGACGGAGCCCCACTGCATGGAGAATATGAATAGCAGCGAAAATAACAAATGCAAGCCATACTCAGGCAACACCAGCTGAAAACAAACGACATAATAATTGCGAAGAAAGAACCACAACTAACCGGATTCAAACTGTTGCACTGCTCGATCGGGTTCTTGTAGTCGGTCTTGAGCTCGTCAATGGAGATGATCTGAAGTACGTTCACTTGTAATGGATAACCATGTTGTGCAAAAATCTCGTTTATAATTTATGGATGATGAATCAGACATTCACATCATTTGGGAAATCACTAGATGCCTATATTAAAAATGGGCAGGACGCTATATTAAAATGTTTTCATGTTTCATTGATAAATCCTTTCTAGTCAAACGTAAAGAATCAACTAAAAACAATAAATCATAAAACAGTTAGTCACAAAACAAGTCTATTTTTGGTCCGCATCACATCAGTAGTGAAATAATTAGTCCTTTGTTCTTACCGAGAATATAGCGAAGAAGATGCAGAAAGCGACAAGGATAAGCGCTACCAAGTAGCAGAAGGCGGCGAAAGTGAATGCCATCTTGGTCGTCGATTCACCCAACGAACTTCCCTCCACGCCGAATTGTCTGTCGAAATACAGTCCGTGTGGTGGAAACATGAGTTTTTGCACTTTCTTCACCACGCAACAGTGAAGATACGTCTAAAGTCAATAGGTTACTGTATTACAGGATTCCTGAAAATACGGCAAAGTTTTGCGCAAATACAAATAGAGGATTTGGATCTGCCACTTAATTTCTGATCCGCCCATTTGTCCACACGCTTGTAACTCTGGTCCCGCAGCTCTGGGAATGCTACCATTGAATTTCAGTTATATGGAAGCTAGTTTTTTTATCTCTCTCTCATGCTAAACAAATTATTCATGTATCTGCCTTCTACTTTATCGAACCAACTCAGGAACGCCCTTTCGAGTCATATGATGATCCACCGCAACAACCAATAACTTCTCAATATCAATCCAACTACGCAGCTTTGCACAACTCATACAAAACATTGCGTTTACCTACTAAAGACGAACTTTAGTCTAAGAGGAACTACGCATGTACTCATCTTGTCAAATTTCTTAATTTTTCTACCAATTTTTGATTAAAAGTTAAAATGGGAACACAAATTTCTGTATCTATTTCTTCTGGTACTGCTCTGAGAGCAGTGCGGAGCAAGAATAGACCTAAGTGAAAGCCTAATGCCTTCAGCTTGTTTCTATGGGCAACACTGGACCGTCTTCGCTCATCAATCTCTCTCTCCCGATCAATATGAGACGAAACGTCCTCTCTCGACGAGACTGCAGACAACTATCTTTCTTTTCAAATGCAGCTACTCTTCTCGATTGCTGCTAATAATTATTTTATTCAAGTACAAAGTGAATCAGCAAGCGCTGCATTTGTAATTGATTAAAGAACTCCAGCCTCTATTTAACATCGTGCATTCAACAAAATACTTTCTTGCATTTTTACTCTTGAAAGTTCGCCAGGTACCAATCAGCTCCTAAGTTTAGGTACGCAAAATATACTGTAACCGAGAGTGCTTAAAAATCAAGTTTATCTTCAGATTCTCATTTGGAATACGCGCCGAATTCTGCTCCGTCCAACATTGCGAAAGCGTCTTCAACGATTCCTTGACATCGATCTAGAATGATCTTCTTGGCTCTCGCGTCCGTTCCGGCGTACATTTTAATGAACAATGGGTAAGCGGCGATAATGCGGAGAAAGCAATGCTTGAATGAGTGCCGATAGGCGGACAACACTTTTGCCTTCTCGAACGGTGGTGGCGCACCGAGCTTCTCTTCGAGGGTTTTCAGATAACGTTCCACTATCTCTTCCAAATGATTTCGTCGTGTGTCCGTCGACACTGAGCTGAGAAACAGGCGACCAAAATCCTCGGTCATTATTCCAGGATGAGCGCACTGAAAATGAGGAAATGCAAAACTATATATGCTCATAATTTCTTTGACGGTAAAGAGCATACTGTAGAAAGCACCGTTACCCCAGAGCTTTAGATGTGCAATAGTGATCAAATGTCGTTGTGGGACTTTTACTAGAAATAGGTTTAAATCACAGGAAATAATGATACTCAATACGATAAATTCTGGATTTTGACAGCGCGCGACATTCAATTGAGGGGTGTTCGATCGATTTCCGGTTAACCGTTCGAAAAATTCTGACTATAAAATCTGCTGAAAAATGCAGACCTGCCAATCCAGAACGACTGCCAGATCGTCCGTCGGCTTTCCATGTTCGTCTCGCTTCCAGAGAATGTTGTTCATCCACATATCGCCCATACAGATAACGGGTGGCACATCAAGATCGTCGTAGAGCGAGTAGACGTATTCAATGTCGTCCAGACTGGCGTACAACTCGCCGATACGCGCGATGTACTGATTGAGTGCAGGCAACTCCTCCGCGATCAACTCGAGCGACTTGACCATCGCTTCTCTGTTCATTTCCATATTTCCTCCAAGCAGCTTGCCATACGTCACCTTCATGTCATTGTCGAGAAGCCATTCTGAATTCGTCAACGAGTACGCGTGCAGTTCCGCGAGAAAGTCAGCCAGCTAAATATCATGATTTACTAAGCTGATATATTATGAGAGCGTGCTTCAGTGAACCCTGGGTCCATTTCACAGCCTGCGCGCAGTTGCGGGAACGCGCGCGCCTTCCTGCGCATCATTTGTCACAGTTCAAGTGAGTAATTAGTGTGAACGAGCGCGAGCTGCGAGTTCAAATTGCGCGCGTTACCGTAGCCTGAGGTTGCCTCTACCTTAACTGCGCACAGGCTGTGAAATGAACCCAGGGATCACTGAGGCCCGCTTTCATAATAAACAATGTAGCATTACCTGAAGAAGAGCGCTCAAAGGCAGATCTTCTGCTGGCCCACGGCCGGCGGTCGTTTCCGACATGTCCTCGAGAATAATGAATGCTTCTGTATCTTGAACTGTGGCGAATTTCTTAGCAGTAATCAGCTTTGGAATTCGCAAGAATTCTTCTGGTGGAGGTTGCAATTGATAGAAGGAGCATTCGGCATTGTGCGTCTGCATCATTGATCATGGCTTTTAAAAGACAAAGAATTAATCACACCAATGCTTACTATAAATAGCAAATTACTAAACATATTTTTTTTCGTTTCTTCCGAAAGCTGATGTTCTGCCTCGAATTCCTCGCTAATTTCTTCTGCTCGCAAAAGTTTCACTGCCGAAGGAACCTGAAATACCGTACTTACCCATTTTCGCATCAATACCGTACTTACTTTAAGTATGATGCTTTTTGGCAGGCTGTCTCCATACTCAGTCCATTCTAATTTGATGCGAATCACAACAGATAGAAAGCCATCATCTTCTGCAAGCAATTTTGTTGAGAGATGGGTAAATGTGCTGCTGGTCTTAAGCGCTTTCTGCAGAGTCGACAGCAAATATCGGCCGGTGACGAAAGTATTTTCGATTTTCCCATCTAAGGCATTAAGTGCAATGTGCGTTTCGCCAGCAGCTGCCATAACGACAATCAACGATCAACTCAACTGGTTAAAATAAGACCAGGCTAGCCGCAGCAACGTTATATAACAGTTTTGTGATGCAAACAAAGGAGCGCCTTTCACGTAGCTGCAATGATTCACTGGACAAACTAGTTTTAGGATGCGTCATTTGCCAGATCGTAATCGCGTATGCCTCTCTAGCAGTCGAAATGCTGATACATCAAAGTACACAGAGTTGAACTGCATTTTGTGTGATGGTTGTTTCATAGTTGACGTGCTTGAGAATAAGATTACTCCAGCATAAGGCCAAAATTGTACGTCTCGTTTTTACTCGTCATTTGAAGGGAATACATAATGACCGGCACAATACCGCAATTACCGCAATACCGCAATTACCGCAATAACCGAAGACAATACCGCAATTAGGCATTTCATTTTTGTTATGCATTCTTGGTGAGCCTGACGTAAACTGTGAGCATGACGTCATCAGTCCCATAGTTAAGCCGGGCTTACCAAGAATGCATAGCAAAAATGAAGTAGGTAATTACGGCTGCGAATAAGAGCCGAATTCTTTGTCATCTAAAACGGCGAACGCGTCTTCGACGACTGCTTGACATCTTCGAAGAACAACTTCATCATTTCCATCGCACATTTTGATGAAAATCGGAAAATCAACCACCAAACGGAAAAAGCAGCGCTGATAAGACCGACGAAAGGCGAGATGAACTTGGCTCAATTCGAACGGAGGTGGCATGCCCAGATTTTCTTGCAGCTTCAGGTAATAGTGGTCGAGCATTTCATGAAGATGTGTGCGCCTGATTTCGGCCGAAGTGGAGCTAATGAGCAATATGGCCAGGTCTTCGGTCATTTCTCCCGGATGAGAGCACTGAAAGAAGTACCGAGTTTTTCCGTATAAAAACTCCAGAGCGTTAATTAGGTTTTACACCTTTCGCTGAGACCAGACTTGGGCACGGGGGGGATGGGGATATCCACCCCCCCCCAAGGGTCTAGATCCCCTTGCCTGAAAAAGGGCGGGGGGATGAAACGTTTTCGCCACTATGTGGACAAGCACTGAATAGAATGGGGTTTTGGAGACAAAATCGTGCTCCCTTCTCGATTTCTCATTCGCACTGCATCCGATCATGTGGCTAATGGTCATCATGGTGGAGTAGAAAATGGAACGAGGGAGCATTCTAGTTCTCATTCATCTGCTGATGACACGCGCTTATTGGTTTGTTTTCTATTAGGGAAATTGAGTACGTTTGCATCTGCATCCATTTCAAGGACTTGAAACGTTTGGAATAGCTTGCAATAGCGAGCACAATTCACAAATAAGACAACGATAGGTAAGTGTGCTAGTGATAGGAATATTACTGCTTGATCGCAAACTATTGCACACAGTACAAACGACATGGAAATATTAGGGAAATTGAGTACGTTTCAAGGATTTGCGTCCATTTCAATGACTTGAAACGTTTGGAATGGCTTGCAACACTGTGTACGGTTTGCTCAGCCTGATTATTACACAAACTCCTCCTCTCGCGTGCTCTCAACGTTCCTTTGGCTGCGTAGCCTGCATCACTAATTAATCGTTTGAAACTTGGCCTAGAATTTTTGGTACTAAATCCACCGAATAAGCGCCCTGGGGCATTTTTAACGGAAAGTACTACAAAACGCTCAGACCACACAAAAGTCGATTTCTGACAGAAATTGTCCAAAAAACGAATTCAACTACTGACAAATAGTGATCATTTTGCGGTTTTAGCACACAGAAATGAAAAAATTAAGCCAAATTTGCTGTTTTTGACTGATTTTCGTCACAAAAAATTGCTTTTTCAGCATTATATAGGTAAATTTACTGTTGTTGAGTCTATCATAACCATAAATAATTTTTAATCCGAATAAACGCCCCGGGACGTTAATACGGAAAACTCCGGTAAGATTAAACTCTGACTGAATAGAGTTCAAAATGGTGCATACCTGCCAGTCCACAACGGCAGCCAACTTGTTTGACGGCTTGCCATCGCTATTCTTCTTCCAGAGAATGTTATTTGTCCAGAGATCGCCCGAGCAAATGACGGCAGAACCGAGCTCTTCTTGCCAAGGAAGCCAAATGTCACCGTCGGTTTCAAGACATTGGTACAGTTCGTGAGTGCGTTCAATGAACTGCTTCAGAGCTGGCAAAAATTCGGCCAAAAGTTGGATTGAATTGCGCACCCCATCCTGATTGGCTCGAACTCGATCGCTCAATCGTCGTCCATTTGATGCCAAATCGGAATCCATATGCCAATCCGAAGAAGTTAGAGAATACGCGTGCAGTTCGGCAAGAAAATCCAACAGCTTAAATTCGAACAGATTAGCAAAGCTACGTATTAGATGCGTTGGACCTCAAATATTGCTTCTAAAGGCAAATCCTCAGATATGTAGCGATCAGCAACTACTTCTGACAAGTCTTCCATGATTAAATAGCCTTCACCATCTTCCTCAGTAATTTTCTTTGCAACGATCACTTTTGGAATTTTGAGCACTTTGTCTGGAGAAGGCTGTAGCTGATAAAAGGAGCATTCAGCGTTGTGCATCTGCAAATCTTTCATCTTCACAAATGATGAAGAATAACAAACAGCGTACGGCGATCAAAAGACGTGCAAAAAAATCGCTATCTCCACTCTCTATCCGCTGTTCTGGGTGAAGCTCTCCAACGGAGATGATATCAACCAGCTTTTGAGTGGTCGGAATCTGCAAAGTCGTTGAATTACTGTAGCAATATTCGTATCGGTATGATATTGTACTTTGAGAATAACACTGGATGGTAGGGAATCGTTTTTCGTTCCGCTCCATTCCAATGCAATGCGAATGACAGTGGATAAGAATCCGCGCTCGGCAGAAAGAATCTTCGACGTCCATCTGGCAACGGTACACTTTGTGTGTAGCGCCTTCTGCAGAGCAGATTCCAAATGTGCACCCGTGACGAAAGTATTTTCGACATGCAGATCCATGGTTGAGCAGTATTCAAACACGAGTCATGGTTGGGAGCATTGTGCCGATATGGTTGCTTGCTTACTCACGTATACCAACGGCGTTATCGGCCCACAGCGAGTTGAACACTTTCTCTGTTCACCGTGTGCACCATTTTCCGAGTGGGTTTCATTATGAGCACGCGATACAGAACTAGTATTGCCGCGCAAATATACAGCAACGTGATTATTTGCGATTCGTTTGCCAATATTTGCTGGCGATGTCAACGCTTTTCTCTAACGCTCAGAAATTTTAGGTGTGGTACCCTTCGGTTCGATTCTGTTTGACAACAAGACTGCAACGTAAGTTTTCGACAAGATTTTTAGAACTGTTATTGATGACAGAGTGGTCAGCTTTACGTGTTTATTTGACAATTTCGACTATTGGATCATGCCAACACCCAACATAACATTTGCTCATCTTCGGTTCTGCGCTAGCTCTCGTAATACGTCTGACCGGGACACCCATTGTGCAAACAAAATCGCCATGTTGGTGCAATGGTCGTAAATTCTTATCACTCTCGAGCGTTTACCGACGGTTCTTCAAGCGTAAAGCGTAACGCAAACTATAGCAATAGCGCTTTCTGCCTTCTTGGCGCTTTAACTTTAGCAATGACTGATCGCTGGCAAGCAGTGTTACTTACTATTCAGTTATTTTCAAAACTTATTTGGTTACTTTGTTAAGGGCGCTCGAAAAAACTTTGTTATTTCTTTGTTGAACAAGACCGGAAAATTGCTTCGATTTATGAACTAAAAAACGCGCAGTTTAAAAAAATATGCACAAAAATGACAATTTAGTTAGCTTAAATTAGATTCAAACCAAAGTATTTCACCAACAATACTTTTGTGGCTGATGGTGTCGAAAAAACGCAAAATTACCGTATCCAATGTGGAATTATGTCATTTTACTATGTTTTTAATGTTAGTTAACACCTTAACTAAGTTATTAACAAAGTTTAAAAATTTAGTTGGGAAATTTAGCAACATTGCTGGTAAGATGTCGCTTCCTGGCACTGCCGTCGATGTGCATGTGATCGAACAAGAGCTGCAAACTGCGCTAAATACCCGCTCGACCTTTGAAAAATGGAGCGCTTCGGATGTTTCAACGACAGTGAACGATGTGCACTCCGTCGCACTGCAGATCACTTGGAACCAACAAGACAAAATCCTGCTCCCTTCTCGATTGCTCATCCACACTGCATCTGATCATGTGGCTAATGGTCATCATGATGGAGTGGAAAATGGAACGAGGGAGCATTCTGGTCATCATTCATCTGCTGATGATACGCGCCCGTTGGTTGGTTTGCTATTAGGGAAATTGAGTACGTTTGCATCTGCATCCATTTCAAGGACTTGAAACGTTTGGAATGGCTTGCAACACTGTATACGGTACGCTTAGACCGATTATTTCACAAATTCCTCCTCTCGCGTGCTCTCAACGTTCTTTTGGCTGCGTAGCCTGCATCACTAATTAATCGTTTGAAACTGAACCTCAATTGGGATGATCACGACTATGTCAAGATTCATTCCAAAAGTTTCAAGTCCTTGAAATGGACACAGGTGAAAACGTACTTAATTTTTCTAATACTGTTCTTGCTTTTCATATTTTTAATTTGCTTTCAGGCTGCACTGTACAATGAGAAACTGTTTCATGAAATGGTCTTTTTCGAGAAACTTCAACTGCACGTTCCTAAATCGTTTGTTTCCTTCCATGAAGGCAATCAAACGATTCTGGTCTTGGACGATGCTTCACCGTCGTTGTCGGCGTCACCATCGAAGCAGAGCATGGATACAGCTCAGTTGACTCAGGTAATGATGGGGATGGCTATTTGTGTATCAGGAAAATTCAGCACAGAGACACTGGAGTTCATTTCAAGGACTCCGAACTTTTCGAATGGATTTGCACTGGGTCATGTACATCAGTTGTGGGGTGCAATTTCAATCGAGTATTAGTGACGCAGGCTACTAAGTTGTGCATTGACCAAAAATCAGTCTTTTTTTCGTCCGATCTGATTGCAATTAAACAATTTACAAATGACCTCGCTTAGTGCAATAGTTATTGTCTATAACCTACTTGCAATCGCGCTGTATACCGTACTGAACGTTGAAATTGATTCCAAAAGTTTTGAGTTCTTGAAATGATTTGTTTCCTAGTATGACATATTAGAAAATTTAGTACGGAGACACTGGAGTTCATTTCAAGAACTCAGAACTTTTGAAATGGATTTGCGCTGAGTCATGCACATCAGTTGCGGTGCAATTTCAATCAAGTATTAGTGACGCAGGCCACGAAGTTGTGCATTGATCAAAAATCAGTCTTTTTTTCGTCCGATCTGATTGCAATTAAACAATTTACAAATGACCTCGCTTAGTGCAATAGTTA
>JAQGCX010000900.1:0-13319 GCA_034700205.1 Plectus parietinus | reverse complement strand
ATATGTAAAAGTGAATAAATAAACAAAAAAAATTGAAAAGGGTCAAAGTGTAACAGAACTTATTGGCCAACCCAATATATTGCGCAAACGAAATAATTTACTATTATTCGTCAGTTTAAAATAGAAGATGTGAAATTTTGATTTTGGAACGAAATCGACAAATTTTTAACCTCTCCCCAACAGCAGTACAAGTGACATGAGAATGTTTGCCAGCGTGTAAATAATTAAGCAGCAGAAATCGAAACGATCAAAAACTCTGATCCACATGTCTTTTCTGTGCTTGTTAGCGTGACGAGACGTCATTGCAGAGGCTATCGATTGCAGATAATGTTTACACTTAATTATTTCGTTCACCAGCAAAGCACGTGCCAGAACCTGAAACGAATGTCAATTTATCCTACCATGCTATTATTGGATGGTCAAACGTGGGCACGGGGATAGGAAGGTATGTATCTCCCAAGGATGCTGGAAAAGAAGCACTGAATAAAATGGACCTTTGCCGAAAAAAACGTTTTCACCAAGTATGTAGTTGCGAATTTTTTTGTTTAAAAAAGCACTGGACAGAATGAGGTTTGGCGGAAAAAATACCCACCCCAAGCCCGCTGACCCTAACCACCTCTGGAGAAAGCAAAATGCACCTTCATTATGAATGCTATCTCACAATCCAGAGAAACAAGTTTCAAGAGTTTTCGGCGGGAGGGATAAGATATTGTTAAATTTCTGTTTTTGGTTCGTGTTGTCAAAAATTATATCAACTCCCCACCCTTCCCTAACAGATATTTTCTGTTTCCAAGAATTCATTGACTTAGTTCACGTGTCGAAAATACTTACCGCACAAATTGGCTCTAATTCTTTGACCTGTTCATTATTTTGTTCCGTGTGAAACTGTTCGTTCGAAAAGTGCGAAACTGGTTTGTCAATGCAATTGATGAAAAGTAGTTTAAGAAGTCTCCTGGAAGGAGATCTCTTGTTCAGAAGCGCAGCTCTGTGTAACACCAGAATCAAAACAGCATTAAGAACAGCTGTCGAGATAATGATCAACTGATACAAAATGAATCGCCCTGAAATGGAGAAATATTGTTGGGTCAATTAACTATACAATGCTACCCAATATCGGTATTCCTCGGGATGTTTTTGGGACCTCTTGACTGACTAAGTTCAAGATTAGAGCCATGGCGAGCAGAGAAGTTAATCCAAGAGTCACCTGCAGAAATAAATTGTATTTTGCCAGCACCAGCATAAAATAATGAAGACATGTAAGACAAAATTTTACAAGCATATTAGCGAAATTTAGCACGATGGCACTGCGGTTCAAATCAAGACCTTTGTAATTTGGAATGGTTTGCAACTCAGTCGTAATCATCAATTTCGATTCAACTTGAAACGAGTGTTTATCGAATTGAATCAGTTCAATAAAAAAAGCATTCCCTCTGTCGAAATTAACAATTCAAAGAAAGCGCCAACAAAAACACCGATAACTTGGTTTTATCCAAAAAACAGTTTGTTGTGCCCTCAATTGACGCACGATACCGTACTCAACGTTGAAATCCATTTCAAAAGTTCTCAGTCCTTGAAATGAATCGTTGTGCCACCGTACTAAATTTCGCTATTATCTGTAGTAATACTGTAAGTGTAGAAGTGTGGTACACATTAGGTGATATTAAATTGGATAATTTAGTACACCACGGCTACCCAAATTAAACGTTACCCAAAATATTCGTTATTCTTTATTAATATTTTTCAAAATAAAGTACCTTTTCCTGCCGTTCAGTCGAAGAACTGAACGGCACAAATAGGCCGACCAGCGATAAAAGCGTGATAATAAAACTCGGGAGGATGAGATTGAAAATGTAGTAGACGGGCTTGCGTCGGAAGATAAACTCATACGACAGCTCGCTGAACGTTTCGTTCGGTTTGATGTCGATTTCATCAAAATCGCAGTACTCAGCTTCAACCAACGTTGCATTGAACGATAAAACGTTCCACTCTGGTTGGTCCTGGCAAAAAGTTGAAGGATATGGAGAACAGTTGAACAGAAGGATTGAAATGCACTAGGAATGGATTTCAAAATTACATCTCGTACTGATTACTGGCCAAGAAATTTAAAGGTAGCATGCGTAATTAATCGTTGACTTTTGGGATTGGGAGGATTCATATTAAAATCGTCTTTTGCAGTCTGATCTGTGGCGGATCATGGGTGCTGGGGTCGGAGGCTTCATGCACTGGAGTAAAATCTGGGGACTATGGGAATCGGACAACTCGCGACATGACTTTTTTCCGTCAACTCGCGACACGACAGTTCAGATTGGATTACTCTTTGGATTGTATCTTGGTCTGAAATTTTCTAAAAATCGCACAATTTTTTGTCATATTCAGAAGAAATGCTTCACAAGCAAACTGACAAAATTTTAGCCCAATCTGTTAGCATTTTTGGTTGAAATATTAAAAATAAGTTTTCAAATCAATGGAAGAAATTTTTGTGCTTCAGTTTATTTTTGAAAAATGCTCACAAATTGGGCTAAAATTTTGTCAGTTTGTTTGTGAAGCATTTTATCACTTCCCCATCCCCCTAGCTTTGTCGCTGGTTGGGGCTCCAGCAGGACCCCTCCTTAGTACTAGGGTTAGGGAGGTGGGAGGCCGGAGACTATAGCCTCTTTAGCCTCATCGATAATCATCCACTGACCATGAAAAAGTGTTTTGGCAGACCATATCTGTAAGCGGCTACCCTCCAGCCACCCCACCCCCCCCCCTCTGGCACCGAGCCATCGCGTAGAGCTAGCCACCCCAACCCGGATAAGCACTGGATAGAATGGACCTTCGACCACTTCATGGCACAATTTCCTGAATTTTTTGAATTTTCGCGCCACTTTTTGAACTTTATTAATTTTGGCACCAAAGGTAGCATATGGTAGGTACCCCCTCCACCGGAGGGTCGCCAGGCGATATTCGATCTCGGACCTCAATTAAAGGAATGTGGCAGGCAGACAGCGGCAGTCTCCGACCACAACTTATTTGTTCGAAATGGATTCGATATATTTTGCGATAAGTTTTTCAACAGTAAGATGAGATCACTTTTAGAAAATCGATGTTGCCTTCTGCTTGGAAAGGCTGAAAGCTGATTCGATTGGAGCGGAACGACCAGGAACCAAATCGGATGGCACAATTTTGCGTGTCGAAAGGGAATAGCTCGATGTCGAAAGGACAAAACATCTTCACCACTTGCGTAATTTCCAGCACAACTCGTCCATTCGATCGGACTTTGGCTAGTGTCGATTCCAATGGCAATGCAAAGTCTTGTTTGACTCTACAATTAAATGGAAAATTCAGCAAAATCATCCATTTTGTATTCGTGTATTTTACAAAATTTAGATAGGACTTCGTCAAAATACTGTATTTTCAGAAATAGTGGCACCCAGTGCCGGATTATAGTGGAGGCCAACGAGGGCCAATGCCTCGAGCCTCGCGGTCCCCGAAAAAAACATGGTAAGGGGGACTCTTTTGTTTTGGGGCCCTGCAGGGGCCGAGAGGGCCCCCAAGTACAGCCGGAGGGGGCCCCCAAAAGAAGGACCCTTTTATGGGAGCCCCATAGGCGCCAACAAGGCCTCATGATCCGGCCCTGGTGGCACCCGCAAAAATAGTGGCACGGGGTACAGAGGGAAGGAAATAAAAGTGGTACCCGCAGAAATATTGGCACCGAGTGATACTATTTTCTTCCCACATAGACAAAATTTTGTCCCAAGCACGTAGTCAAATGCACAGTTCCTTGTTTCTTGTGCCCCACAGAAGATCTTTCACCGTTACCCCACCGATTTATGCTGAAAAGAAGCGAGAAATAGACAATTTCACAACAATTGTTAAAAAAATGTTCCATTTTTCAATTTTTGAAGCTATAATTTGTTCGTTGGTAAATTGAAAAAACAATGGCATCCACAGAAAAAGTAGCACCAACAGAAATAGTAGCACCAAATAATTTGAAATAATAGTGGCACTGTGCCACTTTTTTCCGAAAATACGGTAGTGCTACTGCTATATCGCGCCACTGTATTAGATAAATTCAAACCCCCAAACATCAGCGGAAAATCAATGCAATTAAATATGCATGTAAAACAAAAGCGTTGTGGCTTACGCGCCATAAATCATCAGATCAGGACGCCATATAGACAATGCGGGGAGATGTACTTCGTCCAGACCATCGAAGTCGTCTTTTTTCCACATTAAATAGTCATCATGCCACATCATAGAAAACCAGAATAACGCCGTAAATGACTCACGAAGTTCGTCCTTAAATCAGAAGAAATCATACCTGTAACCGGGGGGGACCTAGCCACATACAGGCCCCCCTCTGGCCGGACCCCATATGTAGCTAGCTACATCCACCGCCCCGCCGAAGGCGGCCGAAAAAAGATAAGGGCCCCCCCTGTGATTGCCCGCAAAAAAATTGAATTTTTGAATTTTGCGCCAAAATCCAAACACGAAGAACCGTATCCGGCCCCGACCTCCCCGCCCCCCCCCCCGGTCGCCGGTCGGAGTGTAGCTGGCCTCGGATCAGCGTTACAGGTATGGAAGAAATCAATACGAAACTGAACACAGAAAGGTCTACTTCGGAAAAAGCCAAAGGAACTAAATACGTAATCCACTATCTTTGGCCGAGCTCAAAAACAAAACAGCACGATTGCCAATAACGCGATCAAAATTCTTAAATCTGTGGTTAAACAAAAAAATTTGAAAGAGACTCACCACTTCTACTAAATATTCAAGCGTAGGATGAAGAATCACTTCGATGGTTTCATTGAAATTTATCACTGGTCGTATTTCTTTCGTATAATTGCGCATTAAATGATGGAATAAATTTTGTTCCTGCGCAGCAGCGGAAATGCAAAGCAAAAATGCTGAAATTTGCATTATTTTTTACTTTCTGTTTATTCTCTCTCAAAAATCATCTTGACAGAAGTGATGAAGTGCTTGGGGTCAGACGTGGGTACGGGGGGATGGGGGCGGTGGATATCCACCCCCTCCCATGGGTCTAGATTCCCTTGTCTGAAAAAGGGCGGGGGAGGAATGAGTATTTTTGAACGAGCACTGTATAGAATGGGGTTTTGGAGGCCGCCGGGGGGATATTCCTCCTCGGGCCAAAATGTTTTGGTATTAAATCACCTCCCTAGGGGTCCAACCTTGCCCACCTCTGATTGGGTGTTTTCCCCAATTTTTTTCAAAAAGGTGGGTGGAGTTTTCGACCCCTCTCAGAACCCTGGCTTTTTGCCGAGAAGAGGCGCTGCTTTTTCCCACGCCTTTCATGACAGAATTGCAATAGAAATACGGACATCTTTCACTTACGCAGCATCCATTCCAAAAGCATTTTTTCCTTGTCTATCGCACATAACGAAATGAACGATATCGTTGGAGATTGTAGTCCATCTAATGTTAGTTTCTGGGTGATTGAAAGAAAACATAAATGCAAACGGTGCTCGAATATTTACCCATTTCCGTAACTATTATTTGCACAACTATCTTGAAAGAAAACTAGCACTAGTATCGATGTTAATTGCTCTGTCTGTTGAATTCTTGAATTATTTATGAAACATAAATTTCGTCTCAGTTTTTGATGAAATTAAGTGAATGACTGTGTCACCAATTTTTTTTTTCAGTGAGAAAATTTTGCACAATAATATGCGACGAGTGGTAAGTTAAAGACGCAAATATCAGTGGAAATTTGATTTCTTGGCCCAAATTGGATCAATTCAAAAAGGAATTCATTCCAACAGCTGTGTAAAGTCAGTTTTTCTCCCGTTCATTGCAAATCAAACAATTTTTCAGTCGAAGGTGCTGCTCATGGAGCGTGTCAGCACCAGTCAGACCAGTTTTCTTGTGAGCATTTGCGTTTGTTGGACGTGTGCGCGCCACCACTTATTCATTTCACTGCATGTGAATCACAATCAGACAGAGATTTTTGACAGATCTCTTTGTGTTTGCCCGCATGTTAAGATTTCTTATTAGAAAAGGGATGTTGAAACTTTGCAACGAATGTTCTGATATGGTTTGACAAGCAAGTGGATTACTGAACGACGCGACAGTTTCCATTTTCTTCTTTGCAGTGCTTCAATTGTCATGGAATAATTTGTAATTAGCATTCTGAGTGAACCGACATGACATGTCCTCGGTTCATCTGTTCATAGAAGGAAGGTCGTTTTAGTGATTTTAGTGTAAGTCGGATTCTGTATGTTCAGTATTAAAGATGAAATACTCGTAATATATGAGACAAGACTTATTTACAGTTCGTGGTACTGTTATATGTTTTTAATTGTTTCTAAACAGCGTCTCTTTTAAAGTGTGCTTTCAAATGTCCCATTTTTGGCATTAAACAAGCCTATCAGACTCTAAAATCCACATACCAGACTGACAGACACCAGAGAATACACGCTGAAAGCTGTCTGGTTTTACGATAAATTGCCATGAGTTCTGGTGATTATGCAATTTTCTCGATTTTCGTTTTGTTCGCCTGTTCTGCCAGCGAACTTATTCATGATGACAAAATTACCATGTTCTGTTCAGTTGATGCGCCGCAACATGTTGAAAAGGGCGCCGCTGAATTAATGTAGGTCGATTTATTCCACCATGTTCGTTCAGTGAATACTGGATTTTTTCGCAATATTATTTCATGTACCTCTTGCGAGCGATTGAAGCACTGCGAAAAAGAAGGAAAATTCAACGGAAATATTTGACGACAACCACAAATTGAGAATATTTCGCCATTGCATCGAGAGAAAACTGTTTATTCATCAATAGTGATGAACATTTCCACTTGAATTTGCGAGAAAAAGTGCAAATATTGATGATCCGTATTATTTTTAGACATCATAAAATTCTAATTGCTTCAGAAAACTTTTACGACCTACGTCATAGGGTGAGAGAGGAGGAGCAGAGCAACTTTTTGATTAAAATAATTGAAGAGTATGGAGACGAAGGCCATCTCCAGACATTTGCACGACGGAAGATACTTCTGGAAAGCCCTTGTGGTAATATCTATTGCGTCCTACGGTATGCTGGCTGTTGCGTTTAACCAAAGAAAAGAAATATCGGAAAACATTACTTCGCCACCAAAACGTATTGAAATTTGGATAATAACCCCGACCAGCAATCGATATACTCAATTGGCCGATCTAACAAGATTAGCACAAACTCTTTCACTTGTATCAGATGTTCATTGGGTGATTGTGGAAGACGCCACTGAAAAGAGCGAGAAAATTGAACAACTTCTAACTCGCGTACGGCTGTCATCAACACATATGGTTTTCAAAACACCGCCAAAGTTTCCTGGTAAAAATTTTCTCCACGTCAATTTTTCTTTCACAAAAAAACTTGAGTTTGTGAAAAAAATCGCTAATTTTCTAATAAAACCAATTTATTTGCTTTGCGCGTTAGAATCAAATATTCGATTTAATTTCTTTAGCAAAAATTTGTTAAAAAATTGCTAAAATTAAAAAAAATCTTCGATTTGATTAATACCACATTTTTTAATTTGAACAAAATTTTACTGCTTGTCTAAAATTTTAAAAATTTATATTTGAAGGTCGCGGATGGGCACAACGAAATTTCGCTCTTAATTACATTCGCAATAAATTCATGAATGCAAGCAGTGCCGATCTGAAGAAAGTCATTTATTTCGGTGATGACGACAATACTTATGACGTTCGCTTGTTCGAAAATTATATTAGAAGAGTAAAAAGAATTGGCGTTTGGGCAGTTGGTAAGTAAGGAAATATTTTGATGTTTGATTCGTTAGAAAAATGGATATTCATGAGCTTCTATTGCTTCGAATTCCAAGCATCAATCGCTGAATAATACATAGAGTGTGAGTATGATTCATCACCGAATGGAACAGGTTAAAATTCTGATCGTTAATGTTTTCACACTTTTCCGATCGTGGGAAAATAAGTTTCAAAAGCAAAATACCGGTGAACCCTTTTCATTTTTGGGCAGAGTGAATGCGTAAATGATGATGTTCGTCATGTTTTGCTTGATCTTTTTAAAATGTGAATACATGTACGTTATTGAAACAATCAGCGTGCGTGCCTTTTAAGGTGAGGCTATACTCGAATAATACGTGTTATATGACACGTGTTATGCACCAGAAATCCCCGCATGGGTCCCACACTGAGAGATCGTTCTCAGCCAAAACTTAATCGTTTTAGCTGAATTTGGACCTTTTGAATAGAGAATGATACCGGCTACAACATATTGAAATATCACAAGATAGCATTTTACAATTTGAGAATTTGACAATTATACTTTAAGAATTCAACTGAAAAAACTCGTGTTCTTGAAGTATAATTCTCAAATTCTCAAATTGTTAAATGATATCTTGTGATGTTTCAAAATGTTGTAGCCGGTACCATTCTCTATTCAAAAAGTCCAAATTCAGCTAAACGATTAAGTTTTGGCCGAGAATGAGCTCTCGTGTGGGACCCATGCGGGGATTTCTGGTGCATAACACGCGTTATATAACAAGTATTATTCGAAGTAGAGTCTCACCTTTACATATTTTCAGCATTCACAGGCGGGTCTTTAGTGGAAGCGCCAAGAGTAAATAAAAGTTCAATAGTGGTAGGCTGGGATACGGTATGGGCACCGACGAGACCGTTCGCAATCGATATGGCCGGATTCGCATTAAGCATTGATTTGATTCTGAACATAAATGCTACTTTCGATGCACACTGCCATAAACGCAATGACGGCCCAGAAACTTGTTTCATCGAACAATTTGGCATTGGCCAAGAAGATGTGGAACCATTCGGTTACAATGAGAATCCAAAAGAGGTCCTTGTTTGGCACACGAAGACTGAAAATTACAAGCCTCTTAAAACTAATACTAGTCACGGATACATTTTCTGAAATGGGGAAGAAAATTGATTTTTCATGATTGTATTGGTTACTGTGATTGATAATTTATTGCGCTTGTTGTTAACTTTGTTATTCAAAATTCGTAAACTCAAATTGTATTAAGATAAATTATGCTTTATTGTGCAACACTTTTTGTTTTGCGTTTTTCGCTCTTTAAATCACGCATATCGGTAATTAGCCAATACAATGGGAGAACAATAGATCATCGGCTTATTACCGACTTCGACTAAATCTTTACCGAATCTAGGTCGGTAATTAGCCGATGATCCCTTGTTCTCCCATTGTATTGGCTAATTACTAATATACTTAACTGACTTAGCAAAAGACAACATTGCTTCCAAGCAGTGTTGTAATAGTAAAACTTTTTGACTTTAGTATAGTATGATATAGTAATTTTTTCTTGATCCTAATTTAGTACATTTAGTATAGTAATAGTAAACACTTTTTGAATTTAGTCGGTGGTAAATTTAATTTAGTAAAAATTTTAGTATACCATTTTTAGAATAATATTGTAATAGTATAGTAATTTTGCCTGATTTTAATTTAGTATAGTAATAGTACTATACTAAATCACTTAACTATAGTAAAAAGTTTAGTAATAGTACTATTTGCAACACTACTTCCAAGTCACTAGTCAAATGTCACAGTGTCAAATGCGTTCATGCGTTCAGAAAATTTTCTTGATTGCTTTATTCGTTTTCTTGCGTAACAAAAATTTATGTCACATGATTCTTTGTGTAGCATTGACGACAACTACAGCGCTGGAATTGTACATTCCCAGACGATATGGTTCACTGCGCCCATTGAGACAATCGACGAGAAAATTTTCTGCGAACCCAGCGTAAGATAACGTATTTTCAGGCCGCTTGAAACCATGACCTTCGTTCGGGTATACCACATAGGTGACAGGGCTGCGATTGTCTTGCAGTGCCTTTACGAATAGATCTGAAAAATTATCATAACAATGGGAAGAAGGAAGGTAGAATATCTACAATGTACATGCTATATATTTGAAGAATCATCATTGCATAATACAGAACATACAACATGCATTGAACTGCTGAAACATACCAGACTCTTTCTTGTTGACACGAGGATCATTGGCTCCTTGAAGAATAAGCACTGGTTTCTTCAACTGCTTTGCGAAGAAAAAAGGCGATCTGCTCTCCAGAAATTGACGGCCTGAAAAGGAAAAAATATGATCGTGCTTCGAAAGGAAGTCATGCCAGTTTGAGGCTGTCCATAAATTACGTAACCCTATTTTTGGACCTTTTTTATCCCCCCTCCGTTACCTGCGCGTAAACATCGGTCTACCTCCCCTCCCGTAACGTAACCTTGGCAGGCGGCCAACCGAAGTGATGCTGTACAGTTCAAGCGAGCGAGTGACACACTGATTTTTCGCGCCATATTACTAACTGGCAAAATCCAGGGTAAGTAACCGGGCCGAACCCACCCCCCCCCCCTTAAAGCGTAACCTGTGCGTAACCGAACCTCGCAGACCCCCCCTCCCGAAGGGTTACGTAATTTGTGGACAGCCCCTTTTCACGGACAGCCCCTGGTCTGTACTCTGGCGACTCAGAAGTCAGGCCAGAGTTTCGTGTGATCAATCATATTGTGAGAGCAGTGAACTCAGTGTCGATTTTGCAGCCTGCATGCAGTTAAGGTGGAGGCAACCTAAGGCTACGGTAACACGCGCGATTTGAATTCGCAGTCCGCAGGTTCGATTTACTCGCAGCTCGCGCTCACTCGCACTAATTGCTCACTTGAATTATGACCTCAAATGATGCGCAGGAAGGCGCGCGCGTTCCCACAACTGCGCGCAGGCTCTGAAATGGACCCAGCGGCCGTATTCAATAAACTTGCCGTTTGGCGCGCGCGCCATGCAAAACATAGAGTAGACGCGCGAGGGAGCCTAATCAATATATTACACTTTGCATGGCGCGCGCGCCAAACTGCAAGTTTATTGAATACGATCCCAGAGTTGACTGAGGCCCGCTCTCACAATGAATTGTCAAAAAATCATTCTTACCTATTTCTGTGTCACTATCACCACCAAGCGCAGTGGCGAATCGCTTTCGAAGACCGGCCCAGTACGGTGGAATCGTTGCGAGCAGTGACACCAAATTGGTTGGTCCAACGACGTCGACGCCGCAGCTGAACTTGTCTGGTGTGAAAGCCAACCCAACCAATGTTTCGTATCCACCGTAGCTGATTCCTGTAAATGTCGAGGATAGGTGCCAGTCTCAGCATGGTCGGGGATATTTGCAGGGCCGGATTTTAGTGGGCGCACATGGGGCACGTGCCTCCGGCCCTCGGCCCAAAGTGACCTAGATCGGCCCTCCTTGGTTGGACTTGCATATCGAAATAATTGCTTCGAAAAATTGAATAGACCGAGTTGAGGTCTATTCAATTTTTGAGGGCCGAAAGGTTGAGGGCGCACGAGCAAATCGGCCCGAGGTCCAGGGACGCGCTCAAGCACCCTTGGCCCCGCTGGAAGCGAAAATTTTGAACAAATATGGTGTAAATCGTGAAATCTGAGCATGTTTTCCACAATAAAAGCAAAATTCTCGTGAAAGTAGCAGAAGTAGGAGGCTTGGGCTCCAAAGTAGGAGATTCTCAGTAGGAGTTCTACCCTGCAAAGTAGGAGATTTCTACTGCCAGTAGGAGGGTTGGAATTCCTACTGATCACCATTATCCCGTAAGTACCGTACCGCGTCGCATTGTGCTTTGTGTGCGAAAGAAAAATTGCACCGTACACTCTCAAAAATTCTACCAGTAATTGTTCGAAAATAGGGCCTGAATAGCCGTTGGTATTTATATTTACACGTTTTCCTCTTCCGGCAGCCGAGTTTCTCGTCGACAGAAACAGTAGTCCAAGCACAGAGCCACAGCGATCACGATCACCAACCAGCCAGCAAGCAAGCTAATTACGGCCAATATCAGCACGGAGCTATTGGCCATCACCATCTGGTACTGATACTGGCAAAGCACAATACTTCAAAATGCAGGACGATTTGTCACTAATATCAGATCAAGAACTTTTCTTCATTTAGTAATTGCGAGAAGTTTCCATTTAGTAATTGCGAAAGGCCGCCTTAAAGCTGCAAATATTTCGTCATTTTTACAGAAAACTGCGGATGATTGAGCTAAACGAAAAGCTGCGTTGGCTTATGTGCCAAAAATAAGAGTAATATGTGTTGATTAACCCGTATTCTGCCAAAGGAAATTTTACTACTGTAATGATGTAGCGTGTAGCGTGATTTATCTCTACAATCTGTAGAACAGTCAAACAACACAGACAACGTTGAACTGTACTGATTGGAGAGCACAACATCCTAGCATTGAAAGACAAACGCAAATTCAATTTTCAACACAATTTAATGTCGCCTGGCGTTCACTTTTCAAAACGTGAATTTTTTTTGGAACACATACGTCATACGTAATATGACAACGTTCACCCTTTTCGATTGCTATTTGGGTGCTGATGCGCTACGTAAAAAATTCCGATAATGAAAAAGGTTGCCACAACAAGGGAGAACGCAATACATGCCACGAAAAGGGTCGCAATGTGACGAAAAGGGTGGCAAATTGAAGGTTGCGCTCGGCTTTCTTCACGTGACAGTTCGCTGCGGTCGATAAGAGGAGAACAACATACTGACGACGACATCTCCATTTTATCCATGACTGCGTATAATGCAGAGCGAGCGACGGCATAAACAGGATTATTGCGCAATCAATAAATGGATATTCATCAGCAAACACGCGCGGTTTACTATCCACAATGACAGTGGGATGCTGCGCATTAAAATGTTTATTTGCTTGAAGGGCTCGTCTGAGTTATCTACAATCATTGCAAACCTTGCAATCATTGCCAGTCAGCAGAGACGCTTTTTGTGTCTGGAATCAGTCGCGTGTAGCATTCCTAGCGGGTAGAGGTGGGCACCTGAGGGGGCAGGGCCGGATTAAGGGAGTTTGGGAGCCTAAGCACTTTTAGAAGTGGGTACCAAAATTTTCGGGCAATCGAGGTCTGGTGGCCAAAAAAAAAAGTCATCAAAAAAAGAAATTTCCGCCACTACGTGGCCCATGGGGGGCTTTTTGGGGGCCCCAGGGACCTAAAGCACATGCTTAGTGTGCTTCTACTATAATCCGGTACTGGGGGGGGGGTACAGGAGGTACAGAATGTACCTCGCAGCGTGTAGGTAAAAGCGGCAAACGGCAAACGCGACGTCTGTTGAGACACATAATGACAACGGGTTAGTAGCGACAAATTTAAAACGCATCAAACACACGTCGCGGCACTCGCGTACCGTTGCCATAGCAACAACACACTACATAACTTTTTTAGTTTTATTGGAAACAATAAAATCGTGTACAAAACATATAAATCGATGAGCTATGCTTTGTACACGATTTTATTGTTT
>JAQGCX010000899.1:0-13325 GCA_034700205.1 Plectus parietinus | reverse complement strand
CCCATGTTGACAAATTTTCAGCCAAATCCGTTGAGATTTGTTCAAATTATTCAAAAATGAAATCGTGCGGGACTTTATACCCACCCTGTATTACTTCCACGGTTGACATCGACAAACAAGCTACCCTACAAATTCAAACTGCACAAAAGTTGGTCCGACTAAGTGCGAGGCCCGGCGACTGTATGACAGTTCGCTACACGACAATTCGCGACATCATTTTTTTCCTTCAACTCGCGACACCACAGTTCGCAACTTTTCTACTCACAGGATTGTATCTCGGCCTCAAAGTTTTTTAATGGCACAATTTTTTGTCACAGTGAGCAGCAATGCTTCGCAAACAAACTGACAAAATTTTAGCCCAATGTGTGAGCAAGTTTTCAAATCAATGGAAGAAATGCTTGTCAGTTCACTTTTGAAAAATGCTCACAGATTTGGGCTAAAATTTTGTCAGTTTGTTTGCGAACAGTGATGGTTATGATATCATTAATTTCTCATATCATTATCATTATTATTGTCACTTTCAAAATCAATTAATCACCATAAAAGGAACAAACGAACGAATTTGATCACAAAATTTGTCACTGAAATTTTATTTTCCGTTGTACGTTGTTTTGTTGGAAATTAATACTGCTGTTACTGATAATTAGTTGCGCGCTTTAGCAGCAAAAGCCAGTCGGCGAAGGGAAAGACGGCGACCGGAGAGGTCGTAAACGATGGGCGCGTTACGTTCCATCTGTCGGCGAACGTTGCTGGCAAACCCATTCACCATTGACACCTCCCGCTGAAAAGTCGAATTAGGCTCTTCGTTTTTTGTGATTAGCTCAGTCCGGGTCTTCCACTTTTTCAACAATAACTCGAATCGTAAAAAATATCAAAAACAAATTCCTCAACCCCGAAAGCTCCCCAATCCGTTTTTGTTTCATCGAAAACGGTCGATTTCAAAGAATTCGCAACCAGGGCACGGTACACTCCCTCACTAAGACGGATCTTTGGCCTAGTCGTTTGCACGTCTACTTGGCGGGCGGAAGGTCGATGGTTCGAATCCCCTGGCCGTGTGGTACTTTTTGCTCTCTGACCTCCAGAGTTCTGGACAGAAGTTCCCATAGCCAGACTGACAAAAAACAAAATAGGTAATTGAAACGGTGAAAAACGTGTCCTTCACCTGTCTCTGCATCAAGCTTGAAAATGAGTGGCAAGCACTGTGCGAAGCGTTCTTTGCTGGAGGCTGTGTCAGTTATTAATGAACACAAGAGTGAAAACACACACAGCTACAGTACAACATACCATTAGTGCAATTAATTGTTCTGAATTAAAAAAACGAAATAAGATATAATGAAATGAAACAATAACGCTTTCTATGCTAATTTCTGTTCAGTGAGAAGTGCTTACAACTGCAACGGTAGTGGTGGTAGTCGGAAGGCGCCAAATCTTCGCGACGATCTTTTCATCGAATCTCTTTCGGAACGGCCTGAGCAAGAGCATCGTCAACCAGGGATCGGCCATCGGTGGCAGAAACACGGGCAGTACGAGCAAACGTTTCGCCCACATGGGCATCAAGTTGGGGACAAACCATTGCCCTCCGGATAGAAACAATGTGGGGCTGTTGCAAAGTAACGGCAGAATAGCGGTGATTGCCACCAGTCGCATCACTGCTCGTGTCTCTTTCTCTTTCTGATCGTTCGAATTTGTATTCCTTCTGTACTGAGCCAGAAACCTGCGTAGACGGTTGAAATAAATAAACGTCAGAATAGCAGTGACCATTGCGAAAATTATCAACGCCAAATTGTATACAATGTACAGTAGGGTGGATTTAAATGCCCTGGCGGCGCAGAAACCGCTGGGGTCTTCACCGAGTTGATCGATGAGCGCTAGAAATGTGCAAAATAGTAGTGAGTACGACCAGAATGCGGCCAGCAATGTCAATGCGCCTGACTTCTTGAAGAACGCGCGAGAAATAAACCAATTAAAAGACGATGTTGGCATTCGCGTTACATTGTAGAAACGACAAGCCGCCATAAGAGTTGGGGTAACTAAAAAATAGAGATTTCATTCAAATTGCCGGATTGTGCTTGATCATTATTGTAGAATTTTAAATAAGAATACACTACTGCAGGCAAATGTGCGATTGATCGCATGCAGACGATTGCAGACAACATCTGCAGTCTGCCACAATAGCAATTCGCCTTAGAGCTTGGAACGCAGTTTCCTTTCAATAATGTAGTACAGTCGAAACCGGATAAGAGCACTAAATGCGTATCAATTGTTTGAGCACACGCCAACATGAAAACTTACTGCGCAGAACTGCATAGCCTTTTTGAACGGTGGCGTGTGCTTAATGGTGGCATACGCATTTTGTGCTCTTATCCGGTTTTGACTGTAAATGATGAAATCGAGCCCAACTCGCAATCTCCACACATCTGGACCCGGTTGCATAAAACTCAGGTAATTTACCTTTTGGGTAATTACGGTAGTTCTGCAAATCCCGCGTCGCACTTTGAGAGCTCGTTCTCAGCCAAAACTTAACCGTTTGAGCTGAGCCTGAACTTTTTGAATAGAGAAGATATTGGCTACAATATATTAAAAAATGACAAGAATCCAAAGAACTCTTGATGGGAAATCAAAAGTTTACTTCAAGAACACTTTGCAAAACTTGTGTTGTAGAAATAAACTTTTAAATTCGCGCCAACAGTTGTATGAATTTATGTCATTTTAAATATGTTGTAGCCTATATCATTTTCTATCCAAAAAGTCTACGCTGAGCTCCAACGAATAAGTTTTGGCCAAGAATGAGCTCTCGAAATGCGACGCGGGATCTGCAGGACTACTGTAATTACCCAAAAAGTACTAATTACCTGAGTTTTATGCAATCGGGTCCTGTTGAGTTTGTTTGAAAACGCATTCTTTGCAAACTCAGCGATATATTTCTCTGAATTCGAGACAAATTCTGAAGTTTGAGATTTTTCCGTTTAATTCTGATGCCAAAAAGCGCGTATAGATAGTAATAATAATGTACCTGATCGCAAATATAATTTTTTCGGGTTTGTATCAGTTGTAGCTATAGATGTCGTCGGTGCACCGGGACCGGGACCGAAATTGTCGGTGCACCTGGACCGGGATCGGGACCGAGGTCATTTTCGTGGACCGATTACTGGACCGGGACTGATTGTTTGATTAAATCATCGGTCCCTGGACCGGGACCGGGACCGAAATTGTCGGTGCACCGAATAACTGGACTGGGACCGGGACCGGGACCGATTAAATGGAAATTGGCTGAACTGATTACTGGACCGGGACCGATTCCGGTTTGTGGCTGAAAGGTCCAATGAGTTGAAAGGTCCATTGGGTTGAAAGGTCCATTGATTGACAGGTAGCTAATTAATGTATCATTGATGCGTTGACAGGTCCAATGATTGAAGCTAATTAAAATGAGGCGCGCTGAGAGGAATCCGAGCTGAAAGGTCCATTGGGTTGAAAGGTCCACTGTCAGTTAATTAATTGTAATTGTATGAAATTCCGACCTGGACTGACGCCTCTATAGTTGTAGCAGAAGCTGTCCAAATGCGGTTTACGGTCAGGCGTCAATTTTATTCATGAATCTCAGCATCGCTAACGAACAGCTGTTGTTGCAGCTGTTTGCCGGCGGTGCTGATTGCGTCAAGGAATGTCTTCTGTTTTTTGATATTTTTCAGCCAGTGCCGTTGCAGATACGTATAACCTAAACAACGAGAGTTAGGAAAGGTCGGCTTCGCGTTTTGAAATGCGGTAGTTCTTCTCTACTCGCGACTACTCAGATGACAGCAGATGTTTTTGTAAATTTTGACGCCGCTCGATTCCGTCTATTCGCGTCAGTCGGTTGTCGGCAGCCGCGATGCAACTCGTCTTCCTCTCTCTGCTTCTTATCTTCAGCGCAGGTAAAACAGATATATGTTAACGACAAGTTAATCTGACGGGATCGCAGTCTGATTTAAAATCAGATATGTGTTAGTTGCAAACAAACGCAGATAAATGTGTGGTTTGCTTTTGATCTCAGAAAATAGAAACAATTCAATTCGCAAAAATTAAAAGTGCACTTAAGCTGTAAAAAAATAAAAATAAAAATGACGCACAAATTGGAAAAATAGTTTTGCCGCATCCGTTTTATTGTTGTGGGAATAGCAACCTAAAGTCATCGTAATAATTATGTACAGCGACATTTAAAAACAGTTGTGTTCGAAACGCCCATTGCCAGAAGGGAAATGCGAATTTGCTTTATGCGGCAAAATTGGGGATTGTAACAACCTCCGCAAACGAGATGCAAAAAGTGGCAGAGAAGAAACCGAGATTTGCAACGTAAACCGTAGCAAAATTTGTGGCACGCATCGCATTCATCGCATTCAAAGTTCATCGGAATATCCAGTAGCTCGACCTGGTACGATGCGCCAACTCAACCAGACAGGCGCATAGTCAGAAACCCAAGGATGGGGGGGCAACTGTTTCAGAAAAGTTTCGCCACTACGTGGCAAACACCCAGCCCCTGCCCCGTCTCCCCCCCCCCCCTGCTGCCTACGCGCCTGCAACCAGGGTTTATGCAATCCGATTCTCTAGTTTTGCGCCTGGCCTGAGCTGAACACTACGTAATCTGAGATATCTTCAGCAGCTGACACTGCGTGGAAGTCGACGCAAAACAGACTCGTCAGCAAAGTGCTGGAGTCATACGACAAAAAGGTCAAGCCAACTAGACGCGCCAATGATTCCGTCGTCGTCAGCTTCAGCATGGAATTGTACCAGATCATTGAAGTGGTACATATGATTTTGCAGAGCAGGATAGCTTCCATCAGGTGTAGTAAGCAGTACACATCTGGCGGGTACGATATCGGTATGGGTAGAAGTGGGTATGGGTATAAAGACAAATTTTTCCGGTTGTTTACTGACAAATTTACACAATCGGACCATTTTCAATTCAAATTTTTATCAGCTTAAACTAAATTTTTTACGATATTTTTAAATATATTTTTTACCACCATATTTGAATTTTTGAGTACTTTGAATAAAGCTATGAATGATTTCTTTTTTGAAATTTGATTCTTTTTCTTTCAGAACGAGCCGCAACAGTACGTGTTGATTAACTCATGGATTGTTGAGGTATTTTATTTATTTCTATTTCAAAAGAATCTGTATCATCATCGTGTTAATTGAAGAGATGGCGAGATGAGCTGCTCTACTGGGATCCTGCCGATTACGATGGCATTAGCGAAATCATGCTGCCCCATGATATCATTTGGTTGCCGGTGAGTTCATGACGGTACCGTACTTCAGCTGACAATAATATGCAGAGGAAAGCGCTAAAGTACTGGTACTGATCTCGCAAGTACTGAGTCATTCAGTACCAGTACCAAAACGAAAAAAACAGCAAATATTAAGCAAAAATATTGGCGGCCATGAAGTTTTCCAAAATATGTCAGATTTCCTTTTCAAATTTCAATTTCAAACTCAAAAATTCAAAATTGCTCCTCTAAATTTGAATTTCCCGCATGAAAAGCTGATTTTTCTATCGAAAATTTCACATTTCGCGGAGTTTTTGGTCAATATTTGTTGTACTGGTACTGGTACTGACAGTACTTGGGCTGTACTGGAACTGTTCTCGTACTGTACTGAATATTTTTTTTGGTACTGGAACTGGTACTGATTGGCAAATTCTGGTACTGACTCATCTATAAGAAGAATATATTAATCTGTACTGTTTCTTGCTGTAGCTGGACTACAATTGACCGAGACAGAATATTACACGACAAATATAGTTATTTCTCACTCTCTCATTGTACTTATACTCCCTGATTTGCATTCCACACAAGTAACAGAAAAAATAAGCGATTCTCACATCTGACAACGTTAATGCAGCAAAAGTAAACTGCTTTATAAATCCAAGACCCTCATCGTGAAACGCTTCAAAGAAACAATGAACGAATAAGAATACGTACATACCGTATATTAAGAAATATTGGCACTGTGCCATTATTAATTCAACCCCTTCAGACCCTGTGCCACTATTTCTTAATATACGGAACGTAGTATGATTTTTGAGCTTACAGCGAGCCCTGCGTAGGAGTGTAAGGGAAGGCGAAGGGATATTTTTTGAATTTCGCGCCAAAATTCCAACACGATGTACCGTACCCCGACGACCTCCCCCCCCCTCTCCGGTCGCCAGCATGTAGCTGACCTCGGATCAGCGTTACAAGTATGGAGTGAGTAGTTTGTTGCCTTATACTGTTGGTTCTGAAATCACGTTCATTTTTTCACATTTGCATACCCATTACATTATGGTAAAGCGTACATGTAAAAATCGAATTCAACATTGCGCTACGACATTGATGGCAAAGACTTATTTGTAAATAGATTCGCCAGTTTTCTTTCTAGATAAAATGACTTTCGGTTGATTCACAAAAGGAAAACAATGGTCGACTAATTGGGCGAGATAGACATCGAAGTGTTGACGGTTGTCTTTGTACTCCGCGGTCGACTTCCACGGATGTTTCACGAGATGGCGCAGGGCTGACATTTCCGTTTTGAATGTCTTTGAGCATACTGTGCACGAAAATAGCGCAAAGTTGGAGTGCGACAAAAAATGAAGATGAATTCCTTTGGCTTGCACTGACTTCTTACAGGCCATGCAATACATCAACCCATTTTTCTTTATGAACTTGCGAACCGCGGTCAATTTTTGCAAGTAGACCAGATCGTCGTCGACTTGATCTGAAACAACAAATTTCGGTACTGCTTGCAGTAGACTGTGGACATTTTTGGGGATTACTAAAACAATTTTTTGAGAAGCTTCACCATATTCGGTAACTACTCGTTCAGCTTTAAAATGGAGTAATGTTTTCAGCAATTATAAAATTAAAAAGCATCTGGATGATACCTTTTGACTGTTGATCTTCTGATGGCAAGCTTGACCTTCTCCTTGTGCAATGCTGATCGCCATCAGCGGGTTCGGTCTTGATTTTACGCGGCCGGCCTCTTTTGCGTTGGACAATATTCGTGTCTTCGATAGCCTGATACGTGTGTTGTTAATTGGTATTGTAATTATTTTCCCTCAGAATATTTTACCGAAAGTACTTCGCTGGCGGCGGCGGCGGCGGCGGCGGTGGCGCTGCAGTTGGGGGGCTCATCTTGTTCGACCAATGCGGCGCAACTCGAAAATTCATGCACTGGGGACAAGACCGGGAATTTCTGAAATAAGATTTGCATTACCGTATTTATTCTAATACAAGCCTCGTCTCTAATAGAAACCCCCCAACCTCGGTCAGCAAATGCAAACCAGGTCAAAAAAGGACACGTTTTATGATACATGCGCTTAGTAAAACTGTATTTTCCCGTTTTGTTGCGTTAAAACGCTCTGTTGTTCAAATTTCCGTTGAAAACGATAAGAATTTGTCTTATATTTGCACTAAAAATCACCAAAATAGAAGCCTCGACTCTAATATAAGCCCCCTCAAAGAGCAATCGAAAAATAGAAGCCCGGGAGCTTATATTAGAATAAATATGGTATTATTCTGGCCAAGTTCAATTGAGCACAAAAGTTGAACTCGTATGAGTGAAGCAGTTTCTCAAGGTACGGGGACATCACTCCAAGATTGGATGAGACATCACTCCAAGCACACCAGAGACGGAACGAATACCGTAGTAATATTAAATGGTCGAGGTGCGCAAACTATTCCTCAGCTTTTGATGAAGAAATAGGCGCAAACTATTCCTAAGCCTAAGCCTGTTTCTAAGCTCAAAAATAACACAGTACACAACAGTGTGCATCCCTGGTGTACACTCTGCGTTGGAGCGCAAATTTTTCGTAACATGAAACAAAACCTGCAATCTTGGAGTGATGTCCTCGACCCGTTTCTCAATAACAGACTGGACATTTACCTGATAAATGATTTCTATTTCGTCTTCGTCTCTATGTTCATTGATAGCGCTGCTTTGAGCGCCATGTTCAGCTTTGACTGCTGCTTGCTTTTGATGTTTCTGCACGAGTTGGTCAACTACTCGTTGTCGAGAAGGCGAAAACATCGCCAATGAAAGAAGCAGTTGAGATATCTTCAGTGGCCTTCTCGTCTGCTTCGATTCCGTCAGCATTATTAAACTACGCAGCGAATGAGCATATCGCTCGTTTTTGTCGACTGTAATTGTGGTCATCGTTAATCTGAAATAACACAGAATGAGAATTATTTTTTCGGACGGGCAAAATCTCAAAAAAGATGATTATTGGATGAAATTGTATGCGTGAGTCGTGACCAAATACACAGCGCAACGAGCAAGTCTAAACTAACGAGAATTACCGCTAATGGAAGTTAGAACGAAAATTAAATGCGGGTATTGAGTTTCTTGAATTGAATCAGAGCCGGCCATATTAAACGCGCTTCTTCAAACTAATATGTCGTCTATTTTTGTTCTCATTTCAAGTAAAGCGAACTAACAAGCCAACCATGCAGCTTGCTGACTACGCCCACTGTGCTAAGATGTGCATGGACTAATGAAAGAAAAAAGATATGAATATAACTTACATACCGAAGAACTCCCGAACCCCACATCAGTATTTCTCACACAACAACACACGTCAAATTTAAATAGCTGCAGAAATAAACGCAAAATATCAAAGAAAACTATTTTGTTCAATTATTTCAGAGAACACGTTCTGATCCACTCTGCGCTCGAATCCGCAACGAACTATGCGATGCGGCGTTGGATGGCCACGAACGGAAATGTGGGCCAGAAAAGACAGGTTGTTTTTATTCTTTTTGACAGATGTTTTAAGAAAAGTGAATGACGCATCAAAAAAATTGCATGCAAAACGTTACTATGTGCACATTATAATGATACTAATCACATGTGAAAATATTTTTGCTGCAAAAACTGTACACATGAACTGAGCCGACACCACATAGGCGCAACTTCTCGCAGTCATACTATTTGCTGTAACCTAAGAATATACAGTATCAATGGAATAAAAATATCTTGCAGGTGTCGCATATCTGTATTTCGATTAATGTCAAAAACAATAGAAAAGCCTGAATAGAGGTGCGCGAACGGAGCGGTTCGGACACTAAGACACCAAGAGAAAAGAGTTGACCTCTACATCTACGCGTTAACGCGTCCACCTGCGCATCAAATTCGCTTTTATCTCACCACACCGGCGCCACGCGAGGCGTCAAGGTCGGCAGTTTGTCATCCGAACCGACGAAAATTTTCCCATCCACGTTCACTTATCTACCATCATATCTGAGTGTGTTCAAGGCAACTCGTGTATTGGGTATTTACAAATCACCCGAATGACCGCCAAAGCTTAGGAGACAAGGGATGGGTAACATTCCTGTTAGCGTTGGAGCGCTTCGCTTAGTCCTCTCTTCTATCCGTGTCACTCAACTATTGATGCCCTGCACAGTGGAAAACAGCATCAACTATAGTCGTGTTGTGAATGACTGAGAGATTTTGGAGCAATAGCAGACATGGGCACGTTTTTTTCCGGTGGGGGGGGGGGGGGGGGAAGCAATCCCCGGCTGGGGGGTAAATACCCCCCAAATTCCCAAAAAAAATTTGTTCCTGAGAAACACGTTTGGGAAAAAACTTGTCCCTCCCCTTGGCGACCTTTTTTTTAAAAAAAGGGCGCCAAAATCTCAAAATTTTTTCACCATATCTCCCAACCAATTTTGGCCGGAGGTATGGAGGTCCTTGGGGGGTATATACCAGACGTGGGCGCGGGGGGGGTATGGTGTGCGCGAGGTATATATTCGCATCTTATGTCCAAGTGGCTCAATGCCAACACGTACGACTGTAAATCTGAAGGTCGCCGGTTCGAGTCCCCTCGAGGTCACTGATTTTTGCATACCCCCATACCTCCCACGCTCATGTCTGAGCACTAGGATCAAACCAAGTGGAAATCGTAAGTTTTGGTCTTTCCAATCAATATTTCTAATGCAAAAAACATATTTCTCGGCTGCGATTAGAAAAAATTAGAGTAATAACTAGTTTTTCGTCACATAAAATAATAAAAACCACGAATAAAGACCCACTAGGAACTATGAGATAAAAGTTCTGCAAGAAGACCAAGTTCTCGAGCAAGACTAAAATGAAAAAGAGTGTGGAAAAACTGAAAACTTGTAAGAATTGCATCAAAGAATGTATGTGACCTTGAAGTCGATGTTATCAACGAATCGAGAACACAATACACACCAAAAAGCGGTTTATGAACAGGATTGCCCCATCGTGGTGTCTAGACATTTAACAATAGATACCCCCCCCCCCAGACGAGCTTCTACCTTTTGCCTTTGCGGTCTGGGAGGGGGTACAAAAAAATTAGCAATACAAGGGTCCCCCTTCTATTGCTCCAAGTTTCAAAACCGGTCACCTTCTTTTTTGCATAAAATTTACACTAGATATTATGAGGGTCTGACCTGAGGAGGGGGTACATACCTCCCAGAAAAATTTTTGTACCCCCCCCCCCCCAGACGAAAACCGGTGCCCACCTCTGCCAATACCAATAGTCAAAACTCAATACCCAATTGTGCAAATAATATTCAGAATTTTCAAAATTTCCGTCGGAGGCAAAATTTGATTGTGAGAATTGAGAATTTGAGAATGAATGACCAAACTGACAGTGACAGAGCTGTCAGTAGAGAAGAAGATAACAGAATCCAATACTTAATAGTCAAAACCAAATACCCAATACCCAATAGCAATAGTCAGTTTTCAAAAATCCAATACCCAACACCCAATAGCAATAGTAAAAACCCAATAGTATTGCTATTGCTATTGGGTATTGGATATTGGTGTTACATGTCTAGTGGTATCACATATTGATAAAACAATGAGAGAGCTTCAAATAGGGGATGAAAAAGGGAGAGATTGGTCGCGGAGCAACCTCCCATCCGAGGCGAAGTGGAGCAATGCTCATTTGGAAACTGTGACTTGATTGGTTTTTTACCTTTGTGATTTGGTCTCGTTCGATAGATGTTCCCCCGCTAGCGATTTGTAACACTATTGACAGATGACATACAGGGTGGCGCAAAAGTAACTGCCCACGTTTGAGGACCTGTAACTCAGCTCATTGAAAACTAAATAAGATGCGGTTTTTTTCTGTAAAGAACATTTCAACTTAAAGAACTAACAACAATTTTCAGATATTATTTGGGTAATGTTTCATTTTTATTCTGTCAAATGCACTTGAAGAAAAGGCGCGATTTTGGGTCCTCACGCGAAGACGTTTTACCATAAGATTTTGCAAAATGTGAAGTACTTTTTTACATATATTGGATAAAAATGAAACATTACCCAAATAATATCTGAAAATTTCTAAGTTGTAATGTTATTTACAGCGCGCAAAAAAAAGCGCTTCTTATTTAGTTTTCAGTGAGCTGAGTTACAGGTCATCAAACGTGGGCAGTTACTTTTGCGCCACCCTGTAGAGGAAGTGATTGTCACATTAAAAGTTTAAAGATAATTCTTTTTTATGTCGGGATTTTATCAAAAATGGTTTATCGAAATGACAATAAAATATGAAGATAATCAATATTCGCAGCAATAGTAGTATCTACCGTATTTATTCAAATACAGAAACCCCGTCTCCAATAGAAGCCCCCCCTAGCGAGGGATCGGAAAAATAGATGCTCCGTCTCTAATATAAGCCCCCCCCCTGGCCGAACCTCGGTCAGAAAATGCAAACCAGGTCAAAAAAGGACTCGTTTTATGATACATGCGCTTATTAAAACTGTATTTGCCCGTTTTGTTGCGTTAAAACGCTCTGTTGTTCAAGTTTCCGTTGAAAACGATAAGAATTTGTCTCATATTTGCACTAAAAATCATCAAAAATGATCGATTTTGCCTGAAATTTTTTGATATTCGTTGATCGAAAAAATAGAAGCCCCGTCTCTAATTGAAGCTCCGTCTCTAATATAAGCCCCCCCCCCTAGAGAGCAATCGAAAAATAGAAGCCCGGGGGCTTATATTAGAATAAATACGGTATAGGAGACGTGAAACCCAGAGATGTCATGTGACCGAAAAGTGGACTGTTCCCACAAACTCTATCATTTTCGCACGCGCGAAACATGAGTGAGCAATTATCAGGTTGTCCAGAAAATTAGTGCAACTGTACAAGAACTGCGCGTGAAACATTTAGTTTGTATCATCGTGTAGAGCGCACAGTTTTACTATGGTTTACCTCTTTTGGCCTGATTGCATCATTGGTCTGATTGATATTGAGCATCGAGCACTCATTAAGTTTTTTACCCAAAAAGGGCCCGAAAATTTTTTTTCTGTTACAGAATTAAATTCCCGCCAGAGATCTCGCGTCGGAGCCGGGGAGGTTGGGTAGGGCTATCCCTTATGTACACGAATCCAGGCCGGTTGGGTTCTGAAACTCTTCAGCTGGCGTGTCAGGCTGAATCGGAAAATTGGTCGGGGCTTATTTGCAAACGATTGTAAAATTCGAGATAACCGCCTATAGCGCCGCAGCGAAAGTGTTACTGTAGGATAGGGCTACCGCTTATGTCTGGGTCGACCGGCCCTAAATAATTGCGGGGATTTTCTGGTCTGCCGAAAACAAAAGTGGGCGGGCCCTGTCCACACGCACGCACGCACACACACACGCAGATGTCGCTGCTTTATAGTACAGTGTGGCGCAAAAGTCATAAACGGTTTTCTTTTCTTTATAACTTTTTGCGAAGCATCCAATTCAGTTGAAATTTGGTGAGTATATTGCCCCATATCGGTATCCATTCCCGTTCCTTATCTTACCGAGATGACGCCCGCAGCTGTAAAGGACGTAATGGTCGAAGAGTTGAAGATGTTAGCAGTATAGCATGGACCATGAAACAAATCTGTTTCTGTAGTATTGCAATAAATATCCGACTCTAATGCCGTCAGCCCTGCCATTGGAGTGTAAAAGACACAGTCACAACTGTCCTCAGGCAGTAGATAAATCATTGACACCACTCCGGGTGCGCCGCCGTATTGACTACTCAGATGCATACATTCCAGTGATGATAAAATAGCGGAAATTTCTCCTATAAACGAAAACATGTTTGAAACAAGAACAGCAGCACTTATTTGCTGCAATACTACTGTTTTCATATCTTATGTAACACAAAATCGCTGCGGAAAAAACGAACAATGCATAAGAGGGGGGGGTGTGATAAAGTGCGATGGAACGATAAAGTAAAAGTTGTCACTGGTCAGAAGGAAAGCTGCAAGAGGTACAGAAAGCTTTTTCGCGAAATAGTGAAGAACAAGATTTTGCCTCGCCTCACTTGTTCCTCAAACTAGAGTAAATGTATGATAGGATTGTGATGAAAAATTTCAGA
>JAQGCX010000898.1:0-13327 GCA_034700205.1 Plectus parietinus | reverse complement strand
TGCCAACCAATTACCAAGAATCAATTATATATTCTTGATCACGCAATATTTATTCTTGGTAATTGGTCGCAAAACGGCCCGTTCAAAGTATGCGCAGCCCTTTACTTCCTGGCGCCCTGAACATAAGAGGGACTCTTATCTCCAAACCTGAGAATCACGGCGCCCCTAAGCTTTAGCCTAGTTAGCCTACCCTATGGGACGGGCCTGAGTTCAGTAATGCTAACCCGATGCTCGAGCTGCATTTGATTGCCGGCGAAGTATATATCTGGCGGCGGCGAGTCGTTCAGCATAAACGGATCCGAAAACTTGAACGGGAAAACGTCTGCAGCAGATCGATTTAGTCGCAGTGAGACATGCAGCAGCAAAGACTCGTCGTACCGGTCGTATCTGGAGCAGTAGGACACAAATGCTGCCAGGTTAAACTGCTCTCCAACAAGTCGACCGCCGATCGACGCTCGCTGCTCATACGAACCATGTCCGATAAATTCTGTCCCGACGTGCCCAACAATCTCAGTCCGCCGATCTCTGCCTGATAAGGATTGCTGACGAGGTTGAGCATAGTATCTTAAAATCGTCAGAGTCAGGAAGCAAGTCAGGAAGCAAGTCCGATCTTACAGTACCTCCGCACATAGACGCCTTCGGAAACATTACGCGATGCATTGGCTGTTGCGGAAGCATGTGATTCGTCGGATCATCAAGGCCAGGCATCAGATCGACCGGAATCAATGGCTGAAAGCGCCGCCAGTCTTCAAGAAATATATCAACATTCTGCCAACCGTCAGTTTCATGAAAAATTGATCGACGTTGCGAACGCATTCAACGCTCGGACTGATTTCCTTTCGAGTCAAATAGCGAGCTTTTTCGCTGAATTCTCGATCCTGTAATGCAGTGGTCAGCCAGTTCGTCAAAATCACCAACAGAACTTGAGAGAAAGACTGATACGTCAGAATTTTTCGAACGGTCAACCGGAAATCGATCGAAAACCCTTCAATTGATTATCGCGCGCTGACGAAATCCAGAATTTATTGTTTTGAGTATCATTACTTCGTATGATTAAAATCAATTTCTAGTGAATGTCCCGTCCCACAACGATATTTAGTCGCTATTGCGCATCTAAAATTCTGGGGTTACGATGCTTTCTACAGTACGTTCTTTGCCGTCAAAGAAATTATGATTATATGCATGCAATCTGAATTTTGGCAATCATAGGCAGGGCACCGTACCTCCGAGGAACGAGATATATTTCCACCGGTGACAATGATTCGACAGATTCTCGAGACAATTTCCGTGTGATCGGAAGTTGCCATCATCGCACCACACAACCAGCGCACCATCAGCTCCAACGACAGCAACACGCGGCCATCTTCACCGTCTCTGCCTGTAAACTTAATCCCCGATACGAACAGAATGAACCTAAACAGAAAGATGCGAATCGTTCAGAGATAACATCAGAAGTTTATCATACACATCCTCTTGCAACTTAATCGGGAGTGATGGCGCTGGCATCAAAGGAGGGTAGACAACCTCTTCAACTTCGAACGTCTCGTTCGCGAGTTCCTTACCCATCAGAGCAACAACCACTCCTGCAACATAAGCGTCATGAATCAAAGAATTGAAACTGTTAATAAGCATTTTAATCATTTTATAATTATTCGTCAAGTGTTAAATAGACGCAGTCTGTCAAGGGTTGCAAATAAATCGGGTGTAGTTGAGTGATGGTTGACGACAAAGTAACTGAACTAACCTGTGACAAAATCTTCAGCGCTGATGTTTCCTGCTAGTCGGACGATTTGTTTCTCATCTTCCACTTCGAGAAAGTCGGTGTCCAAGGCCAGCCGAGCGCCCATGATTGGTTGAGCTTGAGCACCGGCCTTCACAAAAAAGAATAACTGCATTTCTGATTTCCGCATTATCTTGCAGAAGAAAAAAGGGCTATTTTAGTTTTACAGAGCTCACTACAGAAATTCAATTAAGTAGAACTAAAAGACAATATTGTAGGCAACGCAGAACAACTAACTACCTCTTCTGCAAGTTCGAGGAGCACACTCGGTCTGAGCTTCATTTGCTTGACTATAACTCCGATAATGAAACATTTCCGCTCCACTACGAGATCACTGAGTGTGCAGAAAGGAGCTTCGTCTCCTGAAATATTCCACCAAATAGGATTGTTCTCTAGTCGACGAAAACAAACCGTATTTTTCTTGTGCAGCGACGGTGAGCGGTTTGGTGAAGGCTTCGAGACGGATGTTATAAAGCGAGGTGAACTGACGGCGGAAGCGATTCGGCTCGTTCTCTGCAGGGTGGTTGTTCATAATGAACTTGTCCGAAACATTCTTGTACGGCAACGTCAATCGTTCAAAGGGAGGAGAACGCATCTTTCTTTGCTCATCTACTCTCTTCGTTCCATGCAGCAGTCACAAACACCGACCGCCTTGTTCTCAAAGAACGTTTTGAACACCGTTTGGCGCAATATTTCGCTCAACATTATTGACAGTAATTCATTTGAACCGCTCGCGCGCTCCATTCACTCGCGCTTTGCTGAGTTTGAAGAAATCACTTTGGCTAAAGTCGGTGGCCAGCTTCCAAGACAATTTTCAAGAAAATTCTCTCACGATTTACGGCAGTTATTATCTTCCGGAAAACGTAGGCTTCTTGAATTTCTTGTGGTTGTGCGGATTTCAACATCGTTACCCTCTTTGTCGGTTACGAACATGTTTGAACTTGTCTAGTTTAGCGTGTTTGGAAACTCATCCGGCGGGTATTTTTATTCTTCTCGCGCATTTTTCAGTCGCTCTTCCGAGCACTGAACGATGTTTAATTAATGAACTTAGCAAACAGCGATTACCCTTGCGTGTCTTTGTGGATTGCCGCAGTCTGTCTATTTTTGGCGGTCGATCTGCGCTTGTTGACCCTCTTGTCTTCTACGCATCTTTCTTCACACGGGATAGTGGGTCATTCTGCTCACCAGCACTTATCTGTGTATTGGAAGAATGCCGCCATTATTATTGCCATTCGCTTTGCCCGTGTTTCGCGATCACACAGAATTGCACACATGTTATTGTCTTTTTGTGTTTGTCTGACCTAATTGATTTTCAGCGTTCGCCCAATCATAAATCGTGCGATGAGCACTGGGGTGAAAGATGATGATGTAATTGAGATCGACAGCAGCAAAGAAGACCTTTTCGCCGCAGAAAACGACGACAACGACAAGCCCAGCAGAAACGCCGTCAAACGAACTTTACGCCAATCGACTATCGACGAGACTTTGTTCGGACGCACTCCACCTTCGCTTGCAAAGAAACCGGCCAGGTCCACTCCTTCTATCACTGTGACGAAAACTGGTCAGTTTTTTGAGTTGTTTTGTGCTCTATTGGCAGTGTTGTTTTGGTTTAGTCGTTTCGAAGGAAGACATGAAACGCCTGTCGGCAGACAAAACCACGCGGGTCTACGGACCGGTGGTTGTGGAGGCGCCGAGTTGTTCCGGTGAAGAAGCTCGCAAAATGCACGAACGACTACTCGAAGCCAACGCCAACCGGTACGGACGACATAAACCCATTTGAAACGCTTATTCACGTTTGATTATGTAAAATATTGTAATAGTTGAATACCACCTTTGCGTTTATGATTTTTACTATTTTCACGAATTGCAAACCAATTTCTTTCTTATCATTATTCGAGCAGCTTGATCTGCGCTTCTTTGTTGCTTGTGCGCGACTCTTTATCTTTCTGATATGGATGTCTTGCATTCTGACCGCCAGCGTGTGAATCATTATCGCGCATGCATTGAGTTCGGCTTTCGCAGCGTCACTTCTCGCAAGCGTCCAATGCCCGAATCAAATTCGCCGCTCAAGTTGGATTTGGGGAAAAGAGCTCGCAGCGTTGTGTCGTCGGTGATTGGCTGGTTTCGACAGAGCTCACACGAGGAGTCTGTGCTTTTCTTTCATCATTGTCCATTTTGCGTTATCGTTTACCCGGTGCTTACTTTTGTGAAAACGTCAAACGTTTTGCTTGTCTCGGTATGAACGTTTTCGTCAAACGTCGAAATCGTCAAACGTTTTGCTTATCACCAGTGGTATATGTTTTTGTTTTTAGAAAAACTCCTTCCAACAAAGGGACATCAGAACTTGTCGACTCCTCTGGCACTCACCCAACCGCCAATCATAAGCGAAGTACTGCCAGTAGTAGCTGTGAAAATAAGAAGTCAGCCAAAGCCGACAAGCCTGCTAATTCCGATACTACCGATTTGGATTTAATGGTGCGAAAGTTATACTCTTACTGGCGCAAAATTTTCTGTCTTTCCAAGTTGTCACCACAATTCATTATTCGTTTTTACAGGGCGCGGAAGTGGAATCGTTACTGCGAACGCCGCAGTGTTCTGCGCAATTGTCCAATCTGAAGTCAGTGGACGAACACACAGTACTGGTGATGGTGAACACGGTCGGCAGTGCCGCTCCTCCTCGACCATTCCCGTCGACGACAGCGGATCCAACTTACGGCTGGCTGGTGAGCGGTCGCTATGTGCGCATGCCGTGCTCGTCCAAGAACTTGTGCCCGTCCGCCGATTCGAGCGACATCGTCGACCGATGGCCGATGATTCAGACTGCGCTCATTGGCTCCGATTCCTGGCAAACATCGCACGATATTGAGGTGGTTGCTATCCCTTCTGTGCGCTCTTTGAATGATTCATTGCAGAAAGCGATCGTTTCGTTCAACCATCGGTTCAAGAACTTCGACACGTTGCATCGTTTCTTCAACAAGCACATCGACAAGAAAACTGCAGAGCGCTACATGACGACAGTGGTGCCTGCGATGGCTCGGCTTGCACTTCGGATTCCGGAGTTAATCACGCAGGTGAGACGCGTCGTCGAGAATATTTCTTGTTATGGAATGTGGACGATTTTGGCAGTCCTATAATAATCGTCAAGTATCGTCGTATTTTCAGCCTCTGCCGTTATTGCGACAGGGGAAATTGTCGTCGGTGACAATGAGTCAAGAGCAAGCGGCGTGTATCCTGGCCAACGCATTTTTCTGCACGTTTCCTGGTCGAAACACGTCAAGTTCTATTTTGCCCAGCATCAACTTCAACTCGTAAATTCTCGGCATTGATTGACTGTTACAAGTGGAATCGTTAGTGTACATTCAGGCTTTACCGAGGCGGATCAGACCGCGGTCTGCAGAAGTTGCACTGCATCTTCCACTACTTTGATCGTGTTTTGGAGTCCAGTGAGTATTAGTTGACCTCCGTCTGTTCTATTGTACATTTCCACATTTCCAGTGCCTTGCGGTCTTTTGACATTTTATCGAAGGGCTCGCGACGTCTTCCCCGATTGGGCCGGTTCACTGAAATCGCTGCGTCGACTGCACATTTCTGCGCGCGGAACGATAGAAGACGATGGACGCGGCATGCTGCAGGTAAGTGTCGGCTCTGTTTTCCACTTTCAACTCGGCGGATGTGCAGATGGACTTTGCGAACAAGTATATTGGCGGCGGCGTGTTGGGTCACGGCTGCGTTCAGGAAGAAATTCGTTTTCTCGTTTGTCCCGAGCTGATCGTCGGCTGTCTGCTGACCGAAGCGCTGCGCGACAACGAATGTCTGGTCATGAAAGGTATGATGTGCAGAGTTATTTCCACCGTCATTTTCTCCTTCAGGGGCCGAGCGATTCTCCAGCTATTCGGGTTACTCTGATTCGTTCGAGTGGACTGACGACTATCGCGATGATGTTCCAAGGTATGTAATGAATAACAAATTCACAACCCACAGGTTTTATTGCTTCTGCCAATTATCTTGTTCTTCAATGGATTATCCAGCTAGTTGTGCATGTTGTAGAGACGCTTGGATGCGCCGCGAGACGGAGATTGTCGGCGTGGATGCCATTCCGTTCGATCGTTTCGCCAGACAGTTTACTTCACAATCTATTGCGCGTGAACTGAACAAGGTTGGAGTCGCCATGGCCGGTTTTATTTTGATCTGGCATTTTGCAGGCGTTTGTCGGATTCTACGGCGACGGTCAACCCGCTGAGCACTTGGCGGCGATCGCCACGGGCAACTGGGGCTGCGGCGCATTCGGTGGAGATAAAGAATTGAAGAGTGCGCCGCCCGTTGTTGAAGGCGCGAATTTAATCGACGCGTGCTTTTTCAGGTCTGCTGCAGTTGATGGCGGCTGCAGAGACGGATCGCGATGTGGCGTATTTCACATTCGGCGATCGGGTGTTCGTCCAGGAGCTGTATCGCGTTCACTCGGAGCTGATCGCTGTCAAGTGCGACGTTGGTAAGCAGTCATTTTTTGTTTGCTTTCATTCGAAAGTCTGCGAATGTTCAGGTCGACTACACGGACTGATCGGCAAGTACGCGGACGAGGAGGTGCGGCAGACTGCTGGAGATCCTTCATTGTCCTTGTTCGAGTTCTTGCTGCAGACTTTAGCGGATGGCAAGGATGGCGATCATATCAATTAGTCGTGTTCGTACGATTTCGCCAAAAACAAAATTGTGTTCCACTGCGTCTTTCTTTCGCTTTACTGTGCTTAATTATTATTGTTATGCATTAGTGAGGCTTTTTATTTTAAAACACGAGAAATTAAAGGGTGATTGACGCATGGCATTGACGATCGACCGACATGATTCGTATCCACAAACGAATGTTTGATTTGATGATTCGAACGGTCGGTAGCCGAAGGTGAGCAAATATGGAAGGAGAAGTGTGTGTACTGTCAAGGACAGAGTGACCGTCGTCGTCGTCATGCGCATGCTGGGCCTGGCTGCTTTGCTGGTTGGTAATGCGTGCGCGCAATTATCGTGGCAACGGCGAGCCGTTCAGCTTCCCCTCACTCCCAGAACTTACGCGGCGGTCGGCTACGACCGAGTGCTCGACTTCCTGGTCGTGTTCGGTGGTCGAGATGTCACTGACGCGTCTTTAGGAGACACTTGGGTACTCGATTGGAATGCCGGTAAGCGCGCAGGTGTCATTTGTTGTGGACTATCGAAAACACGGCATCCTGACCGGGGCGTGATTTACTAAGCATTGCAGCATATAAATTAATACGCTATGTTTTGTGTTGCCTGATCAGGCTCGCACATATCTTTCGCGTTAGATACCGTAGTTTTTTGCCCGGTTTGGTCGCCGAGTTTCTGACTGTACATCAACGGCCAGTGGCTAATACGGTGAGGAAATCTGTTTCGAGTACCCCTTTTTCAATACAGGGCAATGGTACAATGCATCAGCTTCGAATGGTCCCAGCGGCCGATATGGAATGTCTTACGGCATGTACAATAGACAGTTGTACGTCTTTGGAGGTTGCAATAATGAGTCTTCTTGTTTCAATGACGTCTGGAAGTTCAGTGCAAGGTAATTTCTTCGCTGTGCAACACGTGTAATGAGAACACGATTAATTATTTCCAGCACTTTTCAATGGGCACTTGTGAGCATAAGCGACGGTTTTCGACCCTCGGCGAGACGAAATGCGATGGGTGGAATTGCAGCCGACTCTCATTTAATGGTCGTCTCGTGCGGCTTTAACGGAGGCTTTTTGAGCGACACCTTCATGCTGGATCTTGATTACAGTCGATGGATTCTATGTGTGCCATATGGACAGACATAGGATAATATTGTGACAGAACAATTTCAGTGGAGCCGACGATGTCGATCTACAGTCCTTGGTCGCCGCACGCGCGAGTCTTCGCAGCGTCGGCGATGCTCTCGCCAACGTCCATGTTTGTCTTCGGCGGTTGCGCAAAACACGGCCCTTGTCCTGCTCGCGATGCCTGGCTCTTCAACGGAGAATCGAGCAGTTGGACCGCCCTCGATTTCTGCTTTGATGTCAGGTGTGTTCGCTTCATCGTCACGTGCATTCACTTCTCTTATCGCTCCTGTAGACGAGAACCTACTGCCGCTCTCATCACCTCGAACGGGTCGTCTTTCGTGGTTCTGTTTGGCGGAGTCAACACGGGCTTGCAATATTTTGCACAGGTAATTAGAATCATCTCGCAAGCATCTTTTTGGTTATTTACATGCTTCAGACAGCGCAGACGTTTGAAAACGTGGCCGTGCTCGATGCCAAGTCACTGCAATGGTCAATGAGACAATGGTCGAGACCGACGCCAGGGAATCGCATTGGTACTACTGTCGTTTCGTTCACACCGGGACGCGTCTTGCTCTTCGGCGGTCAGAGCGTTCAAGACGGGTGAGTTCAAGACGAGTAATATTCAGTGCCGTTCAAATAACAGTTACCGTATTTTAAAAAATAGTGACCCACGCAGAAATAGTAACCCATGAGTTTCAGAACTATTTTCAGTGCTGGGCAAAGACAAATTTACCCAAAAATCAATGTGAAATAGGTATCGTATGTGGATAAATGTGAGTAATGAGAGTATTCCATACCGTTTCTTCTTTTTTGCATGGAAAAACAGGCGAATTACTAAAAATTTTGCCATAATTCTTCCAAAAATTAACCTTTTTTTTGAAATTTTGACGCCAAAATATGCTCTTGAACAGGTTGAAATTGTAATAAATCATGCAGAAATAGTAACCCAGGGTTCAGGAGGGTTGAAATAGTAGTAATCCTGGGTTACTATTTCTTAAAATACGGTATACAGATCGTTTCTCAACGACATTTGGGTTCTTTCTGGCGATCCGACTGGCTCGCCGGTGATGGAGAGCGGCTGCTTGGGATGGTTCACATTCTCGTTGATCGCCGTTCACGGAGTAATCATGTTCTTCGCCTTCGGCATCGTGCTGCTGGTGGGAAGTACGATCGCTCACTACGTGATCGCCGTCGCAACGCCCGATCGCTGTCACTGGCAGTTTTGGCATTCGGCAATAGATGTAGACTGCTCAAGTGTCGTTACCCACATTCAGCACTTTTATTCAGTCTGTCGGCACCGTGTTGGCACTAATCGGATTTGTCAGCGGGCTGCTGCTGATCAACACCGACGACGCTGGCCACTTTAGATCTGTGCACGGCTGTTTGGGATTGGCTATAGTCGTTCTTCTGCTCGTTCAGGCATTTCTACCCACAATGTAAGCACATTTTTCTCATTTTATCCTCGGTCTTCAATGTAGAAAAACACAAAAGCACACACAAAAGCTATGTTTAAGCACGTGATGTTCCTGTATCTTTTTTGGCAAAGGTGATGCATTTTCACAACGGAATCATAGTTGGGAATGGATGGAATTTGATTGAATTTTCGCCCATAATTTGGTTGTGAATGGAGAGAAACTGCTCGTAGATTCAACGTTGATTCGTTGGAATCATAAATATACTGCGGACAAGAGAACAGGTACCGAATAGCGAACCTTTCGTTGGCGCGGCTTGACGGCCGCAAAATATCCGGTTGATCTATCGAGTGCCGTCCGAACGGACAGGCGACATCATGTACACGAGGAAGGGGAAGAGAGAGAGTCCAAGTTTACATTCGTAAACAACCGCTAAGCACCAGCACTATCACAGCGAGCGGAATACTTCTTCTTTAGAGGGCAGAATTAGTAATTTTGCGCAAAGAAGAACATGGGAACATGGGAAAATGTGTTAAGTATGCGTGCGACTACTCCCTTCGGATGCGCGTCCGAAGAGTGGAATACTTTGCAAACGCATTTAACGAATTGACGGAAACGAACGCCCTGTTCTAAACGGACGAACCGGTGTACGCGGGACTGAGCACTTGAATTCTCGGCGTCGTGGTAGCGGGAGGGCGATATACGTTGACGTTATGACGCGATGGGTCAGTTGGCGTATAATAGGTGTTCTGCGCGACGATCGTGCTCGTAGGTGGCATCCCAAATTGATTGTTGTGCGCGGCGATTTGAGCGCCGACGCTGACCGATCCGATGCTCGGCTCGCCACTGTAGCTCTGATTGACCGCCTGCTGGTACGCTTGTTGGTAGTGGAGAGTTGGGACGCTCGAGTGCAGCGGCTGCTGCAGTTGGCTCTCCCCCATTTGCGGGCTCGCCCGGTACACGCCGCCACCGTAATACTGGTCGTAGCCCGGATATGAGTAGCGTTTCGTTTCGGCCATCGGTCCCACGCCATTAGGAATGTTCGAATTCCACATTTTCACTTTATCAGGGCGTTGCGGAGCGTCGTTCGTCGACTGAAAGCGATAGGCGGCGTCTTGGCGATGTGACGGATCGGAGAGATAATCGTCGAGCCACTTCTTCACGAATATGTAGTAGACAATGAAGCAGAGAATCGCAAGCATGATAATCGACCCGAGGAATGTACCGACTATCACCGCCCATTTGTGGAAATCGCCCGCATCTGCTTCCACCTCCGGCACGGCGGCCAACATTGTCACAGCTAACAGCAGCAGCTTCATAGTCTCCACTACTTGTGTTCTGAAAGAACATGTTATAGATATAAAGACATCGAAGCGAGTTGAGTCCGAAGAATGCACACTATCGCGACCGCAAACCCTTGGGGCTGGGACTATGACTACGGGTGAAATTGGTACTTGGGTGGTGTTGAGTTAGTCGTTGCGTGTTGGTCGACGAACGATGCCAACGACTGACGGCTCTCGATGAACTGCCGCGCCTAATCGCCGGCTAGCAACGACGATGAGCAAACAGTGGCACAGCGCCGGCGTCGAGAGCGGCCGCTGGTCAATACGACCAGGGGATCGCCGCACAACATTCACGTGCGATCCGCGGCGCGTCCGGCGATCGTTCACACAAACTTTGCCAGTTGACGGCCGACGAATTCTTGTGCGCCGCATTGACTATTGGCATGGGGGAGCCGCGTGTCCAACCGACAGCGTCGACTGTCCGATTCGCAGCTGTCGTGATTGAAAGGCGTGTGGCTCGCGACCACTGCTCGCCCCTCATTTTGACACTTGCACTTTTTCCGCGCACGCAAACAAAATCACTCGCTGTCTAAGCAGGGACACACACAAAATAGTGTCTTTCACAATATGTTCGCGTTTATTCACAAAGAACAGTGGGGACTGACGCACTATAACTGGTTTTAATGAATTTTCAGGAGTCAGATGATTGGGATCAAATCGTTGGACTTTCTGCACCGCTGGCTTGGACCATTTGTCATGATCGGCTCATTCATAAACATCAGCTTTGGATTATTTCTGGCGCTAACGCCTTTCGTGATATGGGTCTCATGGTTTGCGTATGTCATACTGGCTTTTTTCACAATAGCAATTATATTTTCTTTCGGTTTGTGCACGACGAGCTAGCAACCGCTCATTGTACTGTTGGCCACTGTTTATACGAGTAAAAGTGCTGATTTTAGAAACAAGGTATCGATCGCATAGACTCAATTGAATCGAGTGGTAATTGTGAACATTATTTCTTCGCGGTAGAGTTGATTGGAAATTGCTCTTCGTTTTCCATCAACAACTGACTTGTGTGGGCGATCGGGCAGTGATTATTAATGTTTGTATTGCGCGCCTTTACAGTATGTTTATTATAATGTTCCGTTGTGATGTTGTTGTGTGTCATGAGGAAATGATTTCTCAATTAGTATATAATGCCCAATTTATGTTGATTGAGAGAGTTGGATGTGAAGTGGGCCTAAGGGCGGGTGGAATAAAGGATTCTGGCCAAAACTGATGCACTAGACAACTCGCACACTAGTAAAAATCGCCGTGACATTGGAAAGAGAGAGAGACTGATGGTTATTGGAACAAATCCCGGGCCAGACAGTAAAAATGAGGTGGGGGAGAAATAGTGGTATTGGATGTTTGTCTTGATGGACATTGGTGCGGCGAGTTCCTGCCGCCGGACACTCGTTGGGTCACGACGGACGGCGCACCGAACGGACGCACGAGTCTTTTCCTCGCCGCTTCGCGCTCACAACTTAGACCAGTCTAATCCTATTTAACTATTGGTCGACCGACACGCCGTCGCTCTTCACGAACGCAGTCGACGGCTTGATTGTCCTTCGGTGCTGTTCTTCGGTCCGTGGTGTTGATGCTTCGGTCGGCGGCGGTCGGTCGGGCAGATGACACAGCTGTGCGCACTCGCCGCCGCCAGGGAGGTCCTCCTCGTCCTGCTCTGTTTCGCTCTCCCGTCTACTGTCGCCGGTCTGTTCGGTTAGTCCGGTTCAACTATTTAATTGCTTGCTCATTACCACCATGGTGACTGAAGTTTAATGTCATTCTCCTGTGACTTGTGAACTAAAGATGTATTCTTGTCAAGTGCAGTTTGTTATTTCACGAACAGGAGAAAGATCAGTACAGGAATTTAAGGACACTTGCCGAAAAAGAACGTGGATACTGTAATTATTGACGCCAAGCAATTACGTTCTTTAGGATCGTGGATAGGATATTTCTGTCAATTAATTGATCCCATCTTGCCATTTCGCCAGCAGATCCGGTCTTTTTGCAGAACAGACCTATGATAGCATTGCGCACGTGATTGCTCATGTCGAAGTCAACGGTGGCTTCTTCCATCAAACTGAAGACCCGGTCCCCATTAACAGCAAGAATCCAGATCTGTTCTTTGTTCGAGAACCAAGCATCATCAGCAGTCCAGAATATACAACCCCCGGGCGAAAGACACATCATATCGCTTGGATGGGCTCTGGTAAATCGAATAATTTTTTAACATAATAAAATTAAAATTTGCAGGAAAATACCAAGGCGACATCGACGGCATCAGTCCATCAATGTTTAAAGATCCGGTAGATAAAAATTGAGATGTAAAAAATATTTCTGCTTCGTTTAGGCTGCAAATGTTTTCTTCAACGGACTCCGAAATAAGAAACTGATGTGGCCTAATGGACTGATACCGTATAAATTGGATACGAAATTTAGTAAGTGGAGATTGAACATTAGCGCATCAAATTAGTTTTGTTTATTTTTAGCCCAAAACGAACAAAGCTTGCTCGAGAAAGCGTTCCAAACCTACCGTGAACGAACGTGTATTCGCTTTGTCCCTCACACTCCCGGTCAAGTAGATTTCTTGCTGATTAGCAAAGGCTATGGGTGCGATGCTCAATATTGCTCAGCAGACAACCAATGAAACGGTTATTTATTCTTCAGGTGTTACTCCCAAGTTGGCCGTAATGGTGGCCAGCAGGAAATGTCTCTGGGGCGAGGATGTCTGTTCCATGAAATTATTGTGCACGAACTAATGCACGCCGTTGGATTCTGGCACGAACACAGTCGCAGCGATCGTGATGTAAGTTCGTGTCTATACTCTTACTGCCTCGAGCACCAAATGTTCAATGTCGCAATTTACAGTCGAACCCGGATAAGTGCACAAAATGCGTATCAATTGTTAGAGCACACGCCACTGCAGAAAGAAGCTACGCAATTCTGCGTAGTGAGTTTTCATGTTGGCGTGTGCTCAAACAATTGATACGCATTTTGTGCACTTATCCG
>JAQGCX010000897.1:0-13329 GCA_034700205.1 Plectus parietinus | reverse complement strand
ATTGGTGTTTCCATGGTAACGGCCAATGCGCGCGCTCCGCATTCCGTTATTTCGTCAGTCCGTAGTCCGTTAGTCCTTTATGAAACAAGCCCCTGGACGTAAAAGTCCAAAAGGTCCACCTATAAGCGGGACCTGAACAGACGTCTGCATCAATCCAATATTACTGCAGCTTTCTCACGGGTCCGCCAGGCACGAAGCCAAGACTGCCAACTGTCAGGTTAGGGTCATCGTCTTCGGTAATATTCGGCGGCATAAAAATTGATCGTCCTCGACCGCGAACTCGTCCCAAACCTCTCGGGGTAGCCACTGCTCTGAAAATGTCAAAACCGATTGAAGGTTGCTATAAATACAGGTGCACATCACAAAAAAACTGTACAATAAATACCGATGCATTATATAACGAAATTTATATTTAAAAACGGGGGTGGGTAGGTGCAGGTATTTTGGGTTGAGGTTAGCTCTCCAAACCTAGACCGAAGTGGTTGGGAGGTATTTTGGAAAACGTGATTAAAATTTTACGCTCCGACAATATTGTAAAATACAAATCCTACCCTGGCCGAAAAAACGGCTTCGCCACGTAGTGGCGAAAATATTTACAGGCTCCACCCCCCCAAATTTTAAACCCAAAAACACCTGTGGGTACAGCTAGGTATGAATTATGAATTATGTCCTTCCCTCTCAAAGCATCTATCCTTGGAAATGGAATAAGCAATGAAAACCAACCTTCCAGCTGCGAGGTCCTTGGCAGCCTGAGTCTCCCTGATATGGTGCTGGAAGGAGTCGAGATGCAAAAGCATTTGTTCTTCGTCTATGAATTTCTTTTCGCAGACATCACAGGAGAATTCCTTCTTTTCCGGCCGTTTCCATTCGGATGGCGGAGGGGGTGGAGGCGGCACGGAGCCAATAGGCATAGAGATCAGTTGATGTGGAGCAAGCGCAGAGTTCTGAGAATAACTCGAAGAATTGTTGACCTCAGCTGCTTCTCCATATTCCATACGCACCTTGCCGCCTGAAAAAGTTCTCTTTGATAGCGGGAATAAATGTTTATCAGGTCAAAATGTAAGGCAAAGGCTAGCTTTGTTTGAATTAGTTCACATTTCTGAGCAAAGAATATAAAACATTCCATGAAACACAAAGACGACGGGTTGAAATTTGTTGTTTCGAAAATCAAATAGTTGCAGTATGACGATTTTTTTCTTACGATATGGTTAATGTGGCAAATAAAATGGACATAACGCTCATTTTCCATCAAAAGTTCTTTTCTTTACAAAACCTATCACTCAACTGAAACATACATTCGACGGGTTACGTTCAGGCATCACTTTGACGTGAGAAAACTCATACTCAAGAGTGAAAATTAAATGGAATCGATCTTTTTCGTAAATAATAATATTATCAATTGAAATTGGCTCAGATTGTGTCTTGTCAATAATAAATATTTCAGCGAGTAATAAATTGTAAACTGTAAAAAAACGCCCACTCACCAAGCACAAAATTAGAAGCGGCCTTCTTGAAATAGACGGTCGACTCAGTCCCTGCTACTCGATTGATACTGCCTCCTCTGCCTCTTCCCCTGTACCCACTGCCGCCTCGTCCACTGACACTGATGGATTCCTTTTCGTGGTCGGGTTGGTCGCGGATCCAGCCGGAAGGACCGGGTGGGACGGACTTGTTGCTGCGGGCGGCGTCGCGCACGGCGTTGATGTGCTCGATGGAGGAGATGTGCGCGTTGATCTGCTCCTCGTCCGTCAGCGTCTGCGAACACAGCACACATACGTCCTGGTACCTGAAAACACAATTTGTAAGTAATGTATGGTTGTCTCCTGAACAAGTCCACTAGCCAGCTGCTGCACTGTACACTACTGCACAGGATGATTGGGCGAGCGAAGCGCGGAACTAACCATCCTCTTCGCGCGTCCAAGACCTTGCACCACAGGCAAACAGGTTCTACAGGGTGGGCCAACGAAAAGTACAAATGTTCGAATCGCTCGTTTCATTAATTTTCATCACATCAAACTGAAACTTGGTACATATGTGCCCAAGACATTAACTTAAAAGTGATAAAAATTTTCCCTTTTCGTTGGTTTACTCTGTATTTTTAGTAATCTTGCAGCTTTGAAGACTGATTAGCGTCGAACTTGTTTTGTCATCGCGTGTCGATAACTTATAATATGTAAATCACATCGACAAAACACAATGCGGACGGGTCACAAAAATGTACGTTTGTTATCGCGAGAAAAAAATTATGCCAAGATTTTCGTGATTATCATTTCAGCTAGAAAACATTTCATGTGAATTTATATTCCTTCAGCAACACCTTCGTGTCGTTTTCGCTGTAGTTCTTAACATGGTTACGAAATGTAATTACAGAAGTAACATTTTTATCATGCAAATGTAATTAATTATTAACGACAATAACACTCCTTCTGTTCAAAAAATACACTCCACATAGATTTGAATGAATTCTTCAAAGATCGATGGACAAAATAATCAAAAGCGGGCTTACGCATGTCTCATATGGTATGGCAGTTTTTGAATCGGCGGTAGTCCATTCAGTTTCCGTTTGTGAGCAGTTCCTTTCAGGTGTTGGGTCGCCGTCAGCACAGAAGAGATCGGAACGTTACATGCGTTACAGTACCAAATTTCCGGCTTGACTTTGATTTTCTGCAAAACATAGATTTTGAATAATAAAGGGGTTCCCAAGTCAAAATGTAGGTGTGACTTTTTATGTGCATTTGAGGTCGTAGATTTCGAAAATCACATTAGTTTTGGTCAATTCGGCTTAGAAATGGTCAAAAACAGCGTAGAAATTGATCGAAAACGGCTTGGTAAATGGTGTATTGATGCGCAGGTCACAGAAAGTTGGAATGGATTCGTATATATTCTTGATATAACGCATGCAAATCCATTCCAAATTTATGTGACCTGCGCATCAAAACACCACTTATCAAGCCGTTTTCGATCAATTTCTACGCAGTTTTCGATCATTACTAAGGCGAATCGACGAAAACTAATGTAATTTTCGAAATCTACGACCTCAAATGGATAGAAAAAGCAAAAAATATTTTTGACTTTGTTTCAAGTTTCAAGATACGCGGATTTTAAAAAACAAGCGCGCAATGTGGAATAATTGTGAACCCATCGCTGTTGTGTTTCAGGGTTTCGCCTCGTTTGTTCATTTTCATAAATTTAACTCATTTATTTTTATAAAACAAAATAAGTAATACAGCAAACAAGTTTCCAATAATTATCTGATATTTTCAAGAGCCTATTATATGCCAACAAAGAATTCTACACGTTATATTGATAGCGTTGAATTTAAACTATGAATTATGAATTAATAAGAGCGACAGAATGAATAGAAATCAGAGCAATTGCGTAATTTACGGGGGTGTAAAGTCCACAGAAGAAACCGAAAATATAGAAAATAATGATCTTTACCTTGATAATTCGATTGAGCATGATCTCAATCCAGGGGGACGTCAACTGTTCGAGGGTGACTTGCTTATAGGTGCGCATCTCATTGACGATGAAGTGCTTAACGGCCCGTTCGTGCGGCGCACTCTCATAGTGCTGAATCGATGACATCACCGCCCGGAACTCGACGTCACAACTGAAAGAATTCGAAACTTTTATTAAACATTAAAATCTGACATTTTAATAAGAATATTTGAACTAAATAATCCTGCGCCGGTGAGATCTGAGACTTGGGCGACGCCAGCGCCCTCTTTACGGCCACACCCTTAGCTGACTTGTCATATGCGTGCAGTGAATAAGATCTGATTGTTCTGATCTGATCCGACTTCCACCTAATTATTTTAGTTTAATCCTATTGAAATGGTGTGGGCTGCCTTGAAAAACCGCACTGCCCAGCGCAATACAACCTTCAACATCTCAGATGTGCACAGAAACTCTGAATTTGAATTTGACAATACAATTTTGACACACAGAAGAATTGAAACACAATACATTGAAAACTCTGAAGTTGACGAGGAAAGTGGCAATAGCGATTATGATGATGACGAAGTCCATGTTGCGCCTAGTTGGGAGAACTTATTTAAATGATGGAAAATATAAGGAAAGTAACGCAAGCCTTATATTATTATTCAGCCCATATTTCTCACAATCATTTAAATTTTTTATAACTACTACTGACAGCCCGAACTACTGACATTGAAAACTCTGAAGTTGGCTTTGAACAACCCGAACTGAATAACAAGTATTTTTGAAATACAAACTAAACGGGTAAAAGTTATTGACGATCAAATGGTGAATTATTTGCTAATTATCGATTCGTTTATAACAAGACTTCATTAAAAGCGATATATTATTCAATCCAAAGAAATTTAGTCGCCACATAATGAGACCTATTTATCTCTTTGCATCATTCTGAAATCATACAGTATGCAGCAGGACTGCTCAACAAAATACCCCAACTAAATATAAACGAAATATCCTTTTCAATGAAATAAATGTTTAAATTTGATTCACAGCGGGGCGCAATTAAATAACTTGAATATTTTTTCAAATTTAACATACTCCAATCGTAATGTTAAGTTTTTTGAATAAAGTTACACTGATTCTGAGGGTATATTGAACAGCGACTTCATTGCGACCTGATTGTGATTTTCAATAATACAATTAGAAAACAGCCGTTGAGATACCATGCAAAATTTAGAATTTCCCAAATTCTAAATGCAAATTTAGAATTTCCCAGCAAGATAATGATTGAGAATTGCTATCACGTAGAAAACATATGAATCAAGGGAAACAGGATATTGACGGGTTAAGTAAAAGTACGTAGTGATAACGATTAAATAAACATTTTTGAGCATTTCGCTTGTCTAAGTAAGAAATTAATAGCATACTCACATAGAACAGTATTCCACAGCGCAGGTGTCGTCTTTCCAATCTAATTTCTCCAGCATGAAATCACAGATAGCTTCATCAGTGGTTTGATTCGGCTGCAATATCGACAATATAGGGATTATAATGTCATAAATAAAACAGTTTGTGTTCGCTAATAAAGCTAATAAAGCGACTTTCAAGTTGCAAAATGGTGCAAACATTGAGATAATCGTTCTTTGTTGCAGAAAAAACGAAGCAAGAAGGAAAAATTACGTAAAATTTTGCGATAAGCCGTTTTCGACGGAAAAGACAGCAAAGAACATCCTAAAAGACAGTCAGATATTGTCTCCAGAAGGTTTTTAATTTTTCCCATCCCATTAAAAAAAATGAAAACTACATTCCTTCCGACTTACAAAGTAAATTTTGCCAATAACAGAATTATTTCCTTCATATTAAAACAGTCTACCTTTTTGTCAGGCAGCAGTCCAGCGGCGCGCAGTCGTTTCTCCTCGAGCACCTTGGGGATGAACGTTTCGCGCCAGTTCCTCTCCACCACCGCCGCAAATTTCGTCCACTTGAACTCCTCCTCCAAGTAGTCCTGCTTGACCGTGAAGCTGAACGGCGTGTACACCGTGCCGCGTTTTGTGCCGGGCAAGTAGTCCCACGTGAACTTCGGGTCGTAATCCCACAACGCGTTCTCGTACGCCTGAAAATCGCTGAGACGTTAATTTATTTTCCATTAATTTGACATAGTCGCTTATTTATAAACGTTCCGCACTTGAATTTTACAAACCCGTCTAATTAGCGTTTCAAATCTTCAAAATATGATCATTAAAATTAACCATTAAAATGATCATTTGGCTTCGGTTCACAAAATATTTATTTAATCGTAATCACTACGTACTTTTACTTAACCCTTGGTTCACAATTCAACATTGCACGCCATGACAAATTGAAACATTCTTTTATGATCTCGGTCAAATTACTCATGGCGAACCGGTTAACGTCGCGTTTTAGATTTCATAATGCTCAGCACTCATGATTAGGGTTGCCAACCCTCCTACTGGCAGTAGAATTCTCCTACTTTGCAGAGGTCCCCTCCTACTCAGAGTCCTCCTATTCAATAGGCGGAAAAATCTCCTACTTTGAAGCCCAAGCATCCTACTTCTCCTACTTTCATGTATAAAATGAAAGATATCTTTCATGTATCTTCTCCTACTCCAAAAATATGTTCAATTTTCACCATAATTCTTAGAAAATTAAGCGTGCCCCTGGACCCCAGCCGATTTTTTAAAGCTCGTGCGCTTTGCGCACTCGCCTGTGACGCTTTGCCTCACTGTTTATGTTTAGAAATCACTTGTTTTGCGACCTCCAAATTAAAATTTTTTTGAATTCCCGCACCTTTTTTTGATACAAGAAAAATCTTCTACTTTCGAAATTCAGAAATCCGACAACCCTACTCATGATCAACAATTCAATGGATGACTCTGGTGGATTTCCGAGTCGCGCAAATCAATTTTAACGCAACAAATTAAATAAAAATATGTGAAAAAGTCAATTAATTACGAATATCGCAGTAAAGTCATTAATCAGATATGTTTTTGATATCGTTCACGCATTGTTACGCATTAAAACAAGAGATAATTACGGTAAGGATAGGATTGTCAGACAAGAGATAACTACGGTAAGGATAGGATTGTCAGACGTACTGTTTTGAGGGTCGCCGTACTGCTTCAAAATTTACTGCTCCGTTGTACGCAATAAGAACTGCTTTGGAGCAAAGTATACTGCTTCGCACTATTTTTGACCAAATAATGAAAATACTACGTCAATGGTGCTACAACTACTTCAAAAATTTGCCTGCGGCGCTAATGCAACAAAAAACATGAAAATTTTCAAAATTAGCGCCAAATTTTGTGCCAAAAATACAGTAGCTCAAGGTGCACTGCATTGGCATTTTGGAAATTTGGCAACCATAGGTAAGTAATATAATTGTTACTGGGCTAAGCAACGAAACCACAAACCCGTACACATTGTGTTACAAATTTTCATATTGGATGCATTAATAATATTCAACTAATGTCAATGCGATGCGACGCGACGCTGTCGCTTCATCAAAATTACAAATTAAATGTGTTTGTGAAACTAATTATAGCCCTGCAGCGAAGTGTGTTCAGGAAGGAATGATAAATTGTAACACACCTTATCAAACAGTGCCAAGGAGAACGGCAAATCAAAAGTGGGCTTGAAAAAGCGTGAGCCCTCGATCGGGTCAGCGTTGGCCGCCTCCTCCATCACCGCCCGCTCCTCGTCCAATTTTTCGCGTTGCTCATCTGACAAGAGTGGCGGCCTCTCCTTTGTACAAGCGAACAGACTGTTGCTCATCCGATTTTGCATCGGCGCCGAATCAGAGATCGCATTTGCAGGCCGAGTGTAGCTGCAAACTTGGGAAGTTAATTATTGCATGAGACAAAATTCAATGTTCGGGAGGGGGAGACAAACTGGACAATGTTCATTGCTTGAATGGATAATTTAGAGTGCAGTAAAGATGCGCACAATATGCATTGAAAAAACAACGGCTACATAAATAAGGGCTTGTCATGAAACGTAATATTGACGGGTTCTAATCGATCTACAGCAATTGTCATACAAGTTATGTTAAACTGACTGAAATGACATTCATTATTCAGAACAGAACATGGACTGAGGGTCCTGATCCTGATCGCCATAATCTATGTGATGGATATAGGAGAAAAGCAAAATTATTGCACTTACATTAGTTAAATAATTTATCAACGAACATGACATTGTTAATTTAAGACAATAATAACGTGCAGACGATTATGCACAGCAAATTAATCTTTTGGAAAGAAAGCCGCTAAAATCAGAGCCCAACTACTAACCCGTACATGGTACATTTCAGGCCGCGCACACAAGTGGAAATAATTTTATCTAAATTGATTCCTCAACGACCAAATCAAGTCACATTCATCACAATTTTCAATAACAAATAACTGAAATAAGAAAGCTCACAGACATTATATATTACGGTCCCGTAAACATTGCGTTTCACGCATCGCACTAAAACAGAATAAAACACACCAACCCAATAAAGGAAGCCTAATCAAAAAGTTTACTTATTTTTCAAGATAGAATTATAATAAATAGAATGAGCCGTACTATTCCAATTTTATGTTGGACATATAAGCAGGAAAAACCAGCCAAAAGCAAAAGGCAGCACAATGTCAACTTGTTCTTGAAATAAATAAAACCATGAGACTTTTTGAATATTAAAAAATGCACCACACCAACCGCAAGCAACAGTAAATATTCCCGAATATATTATTGAAGGGACTTTTACCTATCGACAGAAAATCCTCGCGGTGGCTGGCTGCCGAACATTCGCATGGCACTGTCGTTATTAATATTTCCACTGGTGTCCAGCAGCGCATCTCTCGGTGGGGCTCCATACGGTCGCTGTTGAGAATCCTGCAGCAATCTAGTCGGTTGGCTGCCTTCATCCTCAGAAGGCGGTGGTAGAAGTGAACGCCCAGATTTCCTGGAAGATTTCAACAATTAATTACCGCATTTTAAGAAATAGTGGCACAGGCAGGAATAGTGGCACACGCAGAAATAATTGCACAGGGTCCAGAGAAGTTGAAATAATAGTGGCACAGTGCCACTATTTCTTAATATACGGTTGTTTCATTGTAGCAGTCTGCTGTAAATATACAGGCGCGTTTTATACGAACAAGTACGAAATGCCTCAGACAAAACAAAGATGTATCAGTAATATAAAAATTACAGTCTTTTGAATGTAAAATGCATTCTAAATCGGTCAAATTCGCAATATGACAAGCTCTGAAAGTCTACGACGACCGTATAAGAAAAACATTCCTGTAATGTACCACAAAAACGAACAACTTCACCAATTGATTGTTGAAAATCTATTATGTATATTTTATGCATGTATAAATTATATTATTTTGTGCCATCTTTTTGTAATTGAAATTGTGAAAACCAATGTGACAAATTTGGCCTCAGTAAAAGTAAGTAATTTTAAATCGTGTTATGAAAAATATCTGAAGACAAGTTACAAAATAACCTACCATAGTTTCTCAGGGTTCAGGACGCGAAATTGTCCCTTGGGTGGCGCTGCGCTTTTCGACTGAGAAGAGAATAATGGCGGCACATCAACAGGTTGATTCATTGGCGGAACGAACTGAGCAGGTGGTTGGTGCCGCTGCTGACTCGGTTGCCAGCGATCGTTGTACATCATCTCCGACGAGCTCGAGCTGGGCAGCATGGTGCGATAGAAATTATTCTCCATCGAGTAACCAAGCCTGAACAGAAATTTGATCATGCGTTGTTGTAGACATGAATAAAAAACTTCTTAAAATCAAATAAATTTTGTGATGTTATGAACAGCTTTAATGCACAGCCGTAAAAATTAACGTAGTGCACTTGATGAAATGCATCTGTAATTATGTTATATTAAGTCCGGAATAAGTTACAGGAGTTGCACAAGAGGAATACGTAAGAGGATAAGTTGTACAATAAGAACATCTATTCGCAACAACGAGAAAAATAATATCGGATTATCCAGATTTTACTTTTAGTTCTGACTTGGGGTACTGCTAGAGCGTGTTGTTAAAGGAGAAAGCTTTCGGGACAAAATACCTCTCAAAATTCAACGCGAAAAATGATGTAAAGGTGCTCCAATAAACTATTTCGCCAAGCCCATCTCACGAAAAACATAACATCTCAGGATTTCGATGAATCGAACATAAAAGAACTCTTTCCACCCTCTCAGGAACAGTAATAGCACAAAATGGACACAAAAAAAAGAAAAATGAGCAATAAAACCGAACGCTTTTCAAATACGACAGATTTCAACAATTTTTACACCATTACACTTAAAAACAAAAAATTACTTTTCACAATTTTTAATATTTTTATTACAAAAATCGATTAATAAAATGAAAAAAGTCAATCAGTACCTGGGATCTGGTAGTAAAGGCTTGACCAAAGGTGGTGGTTGGCGTATTTTTTCATCCTGCGCGACGGAGAAACCCGGTTCCCAGTAGTAGCCGTTCTCGTCGAAGTAACCCATCGGTTCCGTCTCCTCGAAACTGTCGACCACTGCCTCCATTTGCCGCTCTTGGTACATTTTTTGCTTCACATTTGGGAAGAAAATGAGCTAAAAACAAAACAGAGTTCGTGGTTTTTATCAATTTTGCGTCGTCGACGACAGTTAATCACCGTAATGGTCTTCTTGAGCGTTTCGGGACCCAATTGAGTTATTCGTTGTGCCAGTACAGTATTATCAAATATTTCGCAGTCAGTTTAGTTCGAGCTAGCTTGAGCTCGACCCATATTTGCTTTACCAAGCATAGATTAAGATATTATTACTGCACTCTTCATTGTATACAGATGAAACAAACGGTGGAAATGTTCGGTCCGGCTACTAGTTCGAGGTTATATGATGATTCGTAATGCGTAGCACAAGTTTTCAGCTGGCTGGGGCTTATTTCACTAAAACTCAGCAGCACATGCAAAGTGTAACAATATTGATTGTTACACTTTGCGTACTTTGCGTGTGCTGCTGAGTTTTAGTGAAATAGACCCCAGGAGATCGATCATGCACATAGTGGATAGAAGAGCACCAGCCAGGTAATCTTGTGTTGGGAATAGTTCACCAATTTTTGCGCAGAAAATAATTGCGACTGGGGATTGACAAGGGAAACTCCAAAGTAAACGACTGGGGATAAAACTTCGGTGATTAGCGCATAAATAAACGACATGCGCGCTTCGCGTGATGATGAAAACATGAACTCCGCATTAAAGCGATAAGCACTAACTTTCTCGCACAATATATGGGCACCATATACTACCTGGGACTGGACATATTTGTATTCCAACGACTTCCACCAGCTTACCAACTGGAAGGCGGAACGTAGAAAAAGATATGGAAGGGGAGCAGGGATCGAGCGTAAGTTAAATCTCCTCTCTGGAAATTTTTTTTTTGCTTTTTGAATTAGGTTCATTTATGGGTAGAAGCTTATTCGAAGTGAAGTAAACAGACATATGCATTCGAATGAGAATTTTCGTGGCTTAATTTTGAAACGCGTTTGTGTGCATCATATTCACAGTTGATGCTAATGATGTTGTCAGAATACGTACGTAAGCGAAATTTTATAAACATTTTTGTTACTTTATACAAATTGACACGCGTTTCAATAAATTTTTCACCATTGCGAACAAAATGAAAGCAATGTTAATTGTCTTTTCTAGCCATGAACGCCAGCTAGCACTTGTGTAGGTTGTTGCGGTCTCGTATTGAAAGGCGGTCGCGGAAAATACGGTCCAGGTTGAAGGTAAATTGGTATTGGGGGTTGATTAGGCACAGTATCCGTAGGAAGCCGTCTGATCTCCTCTCCTGTTAATGTTCTGTTTCGCTCAGGAGACAGTCTGTCGGGTGAAGTCCGCTTCAACAGCTCAGTTAGAGAAGGTGTAAGATAAGAATTTCCGATCCACTCTTCAGCGGTCGTCTCTTGAAGAAGCACACACAACATCACAGAAATAAGACTAATCGCTCCAACCACAGTCCTCATTCTCGGAATGCTCAAAAGCTCGCTTTTCCGATGAGAAACTCAACTGGTTTTACAGTACTGGTTGACGAAAAATAAAACGAAATCCTTTTTAGCTCAACAGTTCGCTGCTTAAATACAGTTTTAAGGCGCACTTCCAATCCGGTGCCAGATGTTGATTGACTGACGGAGAGTGACATACCTACATCCGCTCCGTTTCTCGGGCAATCGTATTTACGCAACGATTTTTTGACAGGTCGCAGGAAAACTCGGACTGTTTGTTCCTTGTTCAGTGAACTGTTTTTAGTGCTCTTTTTATAGCACACTTTTTGGCCCCGCCCCTTGGACAAATTGACCATTTTGTATGGAGTCAATTTTTCATAGCGCTCTTTTTAAAATATTAAAAACATGAACTCTAATTTTTTTCTTAAAGTTAAAAAAACCTACGATCATAAGTTGGTGGCAGTACAGTTGACGAACGTAAACAGGCACGGTAAAATCAGCGAAATGAGCAAAGATATCGGGTCCGCCCAAAATAAATCTCCGAATTTGAAGTTATACGAACAAACTAGTAGAGCGATTTTCTGGCGAGGGCTCGTATCCAAAACAGACCCACTTAGAGATAGGCACCGGTCGGCAGCGGGGAATCGACCGACTGGATGAGGGGAGGGGGACCGGGACGTCTCCCAAATTGGAAAATATTCATTATATCAAAAAGAACTTTAAATAATTTTGCCTTAAAAAAGTCGCCGATTTCCATTTTATAAAAACATTTTTCATCCCCCAACCGTTTTGGCCGGTGGTGTGGAAGTCCATAGTCTTTGGGAGGCATATCCCTAACCCATGTGCAATTTCTCTTCTAGCTGGCCTGGCCCGGTGTTTCTGAGCCTTTTTCATTTTTCGTGTATCAACAGCGATTTTATCGTTGAAATTAGGAAGAAATTATAAAACTCGACCAAAATTAGAGGTTTTTGTGATCATCCTTGATAATTTGTGGCCCAGCCCGGCCCGGAGCAAAAAAAATCGGCCGGCCCAGGCTCCGCACTTTCTCACCAGACCGGTCCGAGCTGGCTCTGAACATCTCTGTCAGAAAGCCATTTGGTACCATGTTGCCCCATGCTCCGCTTTGTAACACCTCAGCCTGACCAAACCTCTATTTATTAATCATGCTAACACAACAGAGAAAAATTTCTGCAATTTGCTATTCAGAACAGTGAAAGACGCAAATGTGAATTTAAATTTCTCATCGATCGGGTATAAAAGTTGTTGTCAAAAAAGAAACGCACCCTGAGCCGCTATGTTAATGAGATGTTACAGCGTATTGATCAAGTCAGTGTGCTCTCACTAATGTACGGTCACTAACAAATGACATGATTTGGAATGATGCAAACGCTGAGCTGGAAGACGAATTGATGAAGAATCAGTATCGACCATAGCATTTTGATTGAAATTTTTATTCAGTCGCAATCAACTGAAATGAACATCGATTTCTGCCCTGCCGCATTTTCTATCATAATTACTGCAATAAATGATCACAACAGCTCGTTGATCATAAATGAGCTGATTTACACGAAAATAATGATCTGGAAAGTTTTTTGTAATCGTGTTCAGTATTAGCGTCGTATTTCCAAGACGAATTGTTTTTATTAGCAACTCTTTCTTTGAGAACTTCGCGACAAAATACGTTTGCGACAGAGCGTCACTTTTCGTAAAACGGCCCAAAAGGAAATTGTTGGAATATAATCCCTCGATGTCAATCGGCTCGTGATTGCAGTTGCGCAATCTCGGTCTGAAAAAGAAGCTAGATTTTAGATAAGTTGCCAAGATTTGGCAAGCATTTTTCTAGGGGGACAGTTAAAAGAAACACCCTGTACATCTTACTCCTCGTTCG
>JAQGCX010000896.1:0-13330 GCA_034700205.1 Plectus parietinus | reverse complement strand
TATAAAAAACTACTATGAACCTTCTCGCTTTGATATTTTTTGCGGGAATTACTTTCCACAATATTCCAGCGTTCGATTCGGTGAAAAAAGTTTCTGTTTCTTTCAATATCACCGATTCTGGTAAGTAATACACTAGTTTCTGTGTTTGCAAAAATCCTAAGGGTACAGTAGATCTGAGAATCATGATAACCATAAAACGGTAAAATGCAAAAAATTACAAATATTCTGGTGTTGCAAACACTGCAGTGCTGCCTGTTTTAATCGAGTGAAGATGAAAATTTGAATATGTGGACTTCATATGCTTTGTTTTATGTGAAAAAATGTCAGATTGATTAGTAGTGTAAATCTGCTTTTGTGCAATTTTTGTGGGAGGCGTCAAGCGTAGAAAGAAAGGCTAAATCGACGAGAGAATCGCGATAATTTCGCAATCGACTCGCACTTAGCATTGAGCGATTAGGTGAACGTGTTAAAGTGACTATTTATCAAAAAAAGCACTTGTGACCTTCGTTCAAAATGCTTCTTGGTTCAGTTCACCGTTCACAACAGACGTTTTCCCCGGTTATAAGCAAACATTTTGTCTTCTTTTGAGCGTATGTGCACAAAAATTCAACTTGATTCGATTAAATCTGGCGAAACCGCAGCGATTCAAACAGTTTTTGCTCTCACTGGGCCATCGTGATTTTCCGAAATTTTATCGTGAAACGCATTTCTCAGCTAGGTTACATCCGAACGCAATCAAACTTTGTCAAACGAAACATACTATTTGTTTCTATTTGTATTAGAATATTGTAAAATCGGTCAAGAATAAAAAAGTTATAGGCCAACAAATCCTTTCACATTTAACTGGACCATCCTGTATTCTTCTAATACCAAACAAGCACTGGATGGCACGGCATTTCATCAAACAAAATGAAGTGGCTGAGCTCTTTAAATTTTTGAAATACCAGGAACAATTAGAACAAAATTTCCGCTCCCCCTTTTGCGCTACACATAAATCAGATTTGTTCAGGCAAGTCAAATTCTGGCAAGCCGAAATAGTGAGAATGTGAAGACAAATATAGAGTTTGTTTAAGAGTCTTATTCTCCCACGAAATCGTTCGAAAACGCCATTCAAGAGGCATTGAACAGTGAATGGCTGAGTGGTACAGAAATCGATAGAAGTTTTGGAACAACCAAATGTGGACAGCGATTTGCATTCATTACATCAATTTCGGCGATTCTCAAGTTGTTTGTCGTGCGTCTCTACATGCATGAGGATCATCTAGAATACAGGTAGGGTAAGTTTTAAAAAAAACAGAAACTAGAACTTGCTGAACTTAAGTTTTCTCATCTTATCACGAATGTATGCAACAAAAACATGCAATAAGTCAAAATTAATAGTGCTCCATAGAAAAAGCAGAAATTGGTGACGCTTGGTACTACACATCATCAGATACCGTATTTTAAAATTTGTGTCCCTGGTCACTATTACCGTATTTATTCTAATACAAGCCCCGGGGCTTCTATTTTTCGATCCCCCTAAAAATCCAAAAATTCGCACGTCAAGTTTTGATCTTGGTTGGATAAATTTTCAGTATTTCTCAGGCAATAGAGAAAGCGAATGCTGCAAACCCCTTTCTATTGTTCAAGGTGTGAAAACCTGTGACCTTTTTTTTTTTTTGCGAAAATTTACACTTTAACAAAAACTGGGTTTGTAACAGAGTTTTTTAAAAAAAACTGGGTTTCTAACAGAGTTTTTTTTTAAAACTGGGTTTCTAACAGAGAACACAGTTTTTTTGTGGAAAAACTAACTTAGTTAATTTCTGAAGAAAAATAACTCAGTTAAAAATAACTGAGTTAATTTTTCAGAAAAAAACTAATAGGGTTAACTGACCTGAGTTTCTTTTTCTCGGGAGCACAACAGTGCTTTCCTGATCATAAATTGTTACGCATTTCAATGAACGGTTGAATTGATTTGTTTTTTTGTTTGTAACGGTGGAAAATGTTCACCCTAATGCAACAAAAGAAATTTAACTTCATAGAAAGGTAAAGTTTTGCGTTCTGTTAGGTCATTTGCTTTTAAAATTCATATGAGGATTGAGATCGATTGGAGTTAATGTCCGCTGTAATCTCTCTCTCTCTGTCCATGTTGGACTGGTTCTCTCCTGTCTTACGCTTGCTCATTCCACTGTAGCCGTAGTTGCCAAAAATAACTGCGACACTTGGTGACATAATACACATTTTAGTGCCCATATGCGCACCTCCCTGCGCATCGAAGTGATCATAACGACCATGTTGTGTGACGCATCTCCGCCCGTGTCTCCGACACCCCACTTGATCATACGCGCATGTGCCGTGTTTAAACGGGCGGCGCGACAATCTTATCGCCTCGCTGTTCGGTCCAATGACCGTTTCGACGCTATCGTCACCGTCAACGACCGCCCCGCGTTGCTGGACCTTTACGACCCCATCCCTCGTGCGCGGTGTTGAGCTAAGTCGGCGCTGGCCGAGGCGCAGCTCTGGTGCGTGACCCATCGTCCCTCGCACCTATCACTGCGCTTGCTATCCTTCCTGCCCGCACGCACCGGCTGGTTTATTTGGACTGTTTCGCACCCCGCGTGCGTTCGCCTTGTGTGCGCGCGCCCCCGACCGGACTAGCTCGATTGGCAGGTCGCTGCAAACGCTGCCTTCGATTCCGCCGGCAAGCGCCCACCCTTGTTCGGTGTCCCTTTACACCGCGCCGCCGTCTCGTCTCTGAGCAGATTCATCAGGCCGTCAGCAGCTGGGATGGTTCGCTTTAAGGACGAACAACAGCAGAGTCGCGCGACTACCAACGGCTTCGATCACAGTCAGTGTACGTCACATGTGTGATGGACAGGCGGTTTTTATACTCTGTGCGCGTATTATTTGCGCTTGTCGATCATTGGTGACGAGGAAATTGAGGTGACATTGAAACTTCGGACGCGATGTGATGGCTGACGTTTTCATTGACTGAATGACTGTGACCTTAACTATTCAGTATTACGTACATCAAAGTTTTTAACATCTGCAAATCACCTACAATTGATTCTACTCATTGATTGAATGATTTATCTCCGTGATAAAATCTTTTGTTTGGCATTTCCCGCGTTGAAAGACTCCATTTTCTGGCTTCTGTCATTCAGATTTATTTAGTTAGCACCATAAAAGCAACAAAGCGCGTTTCCTTGTTGATGCGCTATCATGTGCGGAATAATTGCTGGGTGTCCATTCCATGGTGACAAAGTTTGAGAGATGGGGTGTGTGCCTATTTGTGCTTATCTCCGCGAACCGGCCGGGAGAACATTATGTATTTTGCTGTTTGTCGAGAACGAGAGTTAGCTTGTTGGCATAGCCGTGACAGAATAGTCATCGTCTTTTTCTGCAGCAGAAAGTTGACTTGGCCGTTGTCTCTCTGCTTTTATTTTACTAACTACACACAGGCGTACGATTAAGCCGATTACTTGGGTGAGAAAGTTCACTGTTCTGTTGAACTTGAGCCGAGAAACAAACTTCTTTGGTGAATTTAAACCCTTATATAGCGTCGGTTTTTGAAGCAGATATCCGGTTTAGTACTGAATCTGCTTATAGCGAGCTTTTTGTCTGCCCTTTGGACAGGTTTATCATGGCTTTCCTTAAATCTGTAACGACCTTAGTGTTCATGCACGTTTTATAAAGCCTTATAATAAGACAGTAATGATGTTTGCAGTTTGATTTTGATGAAAAATAAATGCTGCACCGTTAAGATTGGGTGTTAACTAATTTATTTTCCCAAATACAGAATTAATGATTTTGAAGTGTGAAATTTGATCAAATATCCATCAGAAATAACTTAGCCATCATGAAGGCAAATTTGCCGCATCGACGAAGGACAGAGGACTTGTATGGGGCCGCCGTTGTTAGTTCCAGTAGGGACCGAATTACCGTATTTTAAAAAATAGTAGCCCAGGGTTACTATTTCTGCATGGGTTACTGTACATTCAACCTTTTTAAGAACATATTTTGGTGTCAAAATTTCAAAAAAATGGTTAATTTTTCGAATAGCTATGGCAAAAGTTTTACTAATTGACCTGTTTTCCATGCAAAAAAGAACGAACGGTACAGAATACTTTCATTGCTCACATTTATTCACATACAATACCCATTTCACATCGATTTTTTTGGGTAACTTTATCTTTGCCCAGTACTGAAAATAGTAACCCACAAGTTACTATTAATTCAATCTTCCTCTACCCTGGGTTACTATTTCTTAAAATACGGTAATTCCAGTCCGCAAGAATGAGGGCTGTGAAGATTTAAAAAAAACAACTTCCTCCATTCTTTTGTTTCTTCGAAAATTGTTAGTTGCTTATTCGTGTTATTCTCCAACCATTGTCACACACGTCACTCGCGGCCATTCTGTCTGACGGGTGTGGCTATTTGTTATCATGTAGTTGCGTACAGCTTCCGTGTGCTGCGCTCGGTCTCATTTTCAGTGCTGAAGTTTATACAGCCCATGCCTTTTACAGGCGTAGTTGTTACGTCACCTCGATCAGCTGAAAGGTTTAGTTTGATAAGCGTTTGCGTTGACACAGACAAACCAACCGCGTATCGTGCAAAGGGTGGGGCACGCTAATCTGTCGCTGCATAATTTACATTCCTTCATTCGCTACTTTTGACAGTTGTTCAATGAGCTGTTGTTAACGGTAATCAAACAACCTTTGTTGTCATGATGGTGATATTTGGGTGGATCGGTGGAGTGTATTAGCGTCTTCGTATTTCTTGTTCTCGAATGATGACTGAATGGAACATTTCTTTCTATCAGTTAGTTAAATTCGTCAGAATGATTGGGATGCGAATGAATTATTCATGTCACGCAAAAAATTAATGCGACAGAATCCAGTGATTGGTACAATCAAACCCGGCTATAAAAGTATTTATGGTATCAATTTACGCAGCATGCTACAAAGTGTAAGACAGCTACGCTGTTCTGCGTAGCGTTCCTATGTTGTAGCATGCTGCAAAAATTGATACCATAAATGCTCTTATAGGCGGGTTGGACTGTACAATGATGCTTAGGTGTCGACTGGTTGAATATTTTCTATTTGGTAAATGAATAGTTTTTTTTGCAGATGAAATGCTGAACGCCGAGAATGCTGGACTGCGCGAACGAGTCGCAGAGTTGGAAAGAAAGGTGCAGGCGCAGGAGGACGAGCTGGTCTGTTTGCGCAGCTCCACCGCAGACGTTCTGCGGCGGATGAACCAACTCGAACAGGGCAACAGTCCCAGCCGTCCACCGTCGTCCAATGTCTTTCAACGCCTCACCGCCTCTGGTAAGCACGAACTGTCGCATATTGCTAGCCAAAGATTTAAGCTACCCCAACCGAGATCCTTTATCTCTGTGCCATCTACTCAGATGTTGTCAACTGTATTGCAGGGAAAATCCGACTCCTTCAATCAGAAAGTTTTGGTCATGTTAGTGTACAACATTTTGTTGTGCTCTCGCTTTCTTGGGTTGCCGTAATTATTCCATTTAAATTCTGATTTTTATTTTTCCACAAGTTTGTACGCCGATAGATGTCTTTATTGAAGCATTCGATTCGCACAAGATTTGATGTAATAAGTGAACGAGATTTGTTTAATTACTGTGGTCGATTACAGGAAATAGTCCGAATGGCATGTTGCCATTTCCGAGCCGCTCGGTGTCGACGACAAACCTGCGCCCCAATCACTACACGAGCGCGATAAGTCTGGCGGACCGCCGCACTGTCTCACCGAGTCCACGACGCGCCTCGGAAGACGACGGCGCCGCATCGCCGTTGACCAACGGACCACCCAAGGAACGGTCCACGGCCTATGGCACCACACCCAGACGTGCCTACCAACAGCCACAGCAGCAACAACAACAACAACAACAGCAGCAGCAGAAACCAGCCAAGTTCTACAATGTGCCCGTTGGGAAAAACGAAAGAGGTGCGTTCAATTCCGAATTTAGTGATGAATTGTAAACAGATTGTACTCACTCTATTCCTTCCCTCTCTTTTTGTCACATTTTATATGCACATCTCCTACTTTCAGTAAATTCGACTGTTTTCTACCTTTGTAATTAATTGTTGCTTTTGTGAAATATTCGCATGTGCAATTGCAGCGGTTATCAAAAATTTATGGTATAAAATTGATTACTGTCGCGGACACGACAGTCTATATTTTTAATTTACTCGTTTTTTTAAAAACAATCCGTGTGCAGCGTACTGACTTCCGTTTCTCTCGCATACTTGAAATATTTTGTGAAACATGAGTAATTGGCAACTGTTCTTTTCATTCGTAACATACTTTTCATAATGTCGAAGTTACCGACGATTCTGTTTCTTTTTAGGTAGTCCGATGCGTGTGTGGCTGAGCAGCCAGGACATGCGCGATGGCGCCCACAACGGCAACGGCCTGGAATTATTGTCGCCGACGCCAAAGAACGGAATCGGCACCTTCCCGCGCAGCATTAAGTAAGCCAAACTTGCATTTGCTTGCTGACATGTCGCAGCTTCTCTTGCGGGAAAATTGCTATCGCTGACGGATATACTGCAAAATACTGTCGCAACGATGTGGTGCATTATTTTGCTTCGCAGTCAACTAAAGTTTGCTTTTCACATTTTGGATGTTCGTCGCAATATATTTTAATTTGCTTGATTACGTGTGACATTGCACAGTGTGACATATGTTGCGTTCTGCAGAATTTTAATTTTGACTTGCAAGATTGAAACATTTTGGCTGCTACCTAATCAATATGCGCAATTTGCGTATAATTTCGCTTTTAGTATGTGTGCTCATATGCTTATTGAATTGACGTAAGCTTATTTAGTGTATTTTTTCTTTTTTTCTGCACGGCTTGGATCATTTCAGACGCAGCGGCTTCGGGTCTATGGGCAGTTTGCAGAACGCGACTTCGCTTCGTTCACTTACGCAAGCTGGGTAAAGCTATCATTTGCTTTCTGTCTTCTTAACGGCGACTGCTGTATGGTCTATTGGTTTGCCACTGGGTTTATGTTCGCGATAAGGCTCATTTTACGACCTTTTTTGGCTACTGCTTGTATAATCATTTGCTTTTCGACCTACAACCGTAACTACTTGCACAATCTCTTACACAAGGGACTCGTCTAACGTTAGTATTTAGGTGAAATTGAAAAACCTGGTCAACCTGACTATAATAGTGTTCTGTGAAGGTCCATGATTCATGATGCAAATTTCTCTGAATATATCCTGATTTTTTGAACATTCTTTTCAACTTTAGAGCTTTATTTCTACTTTGTAGCAATTGTGAATTTTTTTAATGCAGAGCTGTATTATTTTAACTGGGTGGCACACCAGAATTTTTCAGCTAGACAATTAGGCTCTTTGTTTTTGTTATGCATTCTTGGTGAGCCCGGCGTAACTGTGAGCATGACGTCATCAGTTCCATAGTTAAGCCGGAATTACCAAGTGCATAACAAAAACGAAGTAGGTAATTGCGTTGGATTTTCACAATTCGGTGCTACTGTTATACAGGGTAGCGCAATGAAAACTTCATATGTTTGAATCGCTGCAGATCCAACAATTTTCATCCGATCAAGCTGAAAACTGGAACACATATGCCTCACACACTAACTTAAAAGTGTTTAAAATTTCATGTTGATTGAAAACGATAGCTGGTTTTACTCAAATTTTTGTTTCATACGCTTTCACTGTTACACCGTATTGTACGCATGTGAAACAAAAATTTGCATAAAACGAGCTATTCGTATCCAATCAACATGGGATTTAAAAAATTTTTAAGTTAGTGTGTGAGGCATATGTGTTCCAGTTCTGAGCTTGATCGGACGAAAATTGTTGGATCTGCAGCGATTCAGTTTTCGCGATTCGCGAGCGATTCAGCGAAACAAAGGAAGTTTTCGTTAAAACGCAAAGACAATTCCCCGATCTTTAGCCGAAGAGCAAAGTCGCCTCAGATTCATCAAATCGACGTCTCTGCTTAATGATATGCTAACGATTCACCGTCAAAACAGAATCAGCCAGTGTTTCCTTCCTAACACCCACGACCAGGATTGACGTTAATAAGCTTCAAAGATTACCCTTAGTATACTTCAAAGCACCAATAGCTCAATATAAATATGAAAGATAGCAAAATTTTTGTTAATTACAACCGCAGAGACAGGAGTCAAAAGTAAATCCTTTAACGCTGTAATTAAGCTATTTCATTTTCGTAGTTTCGTACTTCGTCAATAGAGTTAATGAACCTCTCATTTTTTTCTGGCGATGACTCATTGTCTCCTTGAAAATTGAAATGAATAAGTCTGATACAGATGTAAATCGTGAAGCAAAGAGGTAATCCATAATCTCCCGCCTCGTCTACAGACGAAGATTACGGCGCGGAAACAACTTTTGACTTTTAGACATGTCTTACCCTGGGTTGACGAATGATAGCTTGCTATTGCTCTGTGACAATGCCGCAATGTTGGCAAATAATATTTACTTCAATGTAGTTTTAATGATTCGTGTTCTACTGTTCTCCCTTGGTCTTGTGTTTGCCATAGTTCTGATTAAAGTTCAAGGCAAGGAGTTGGTGGTACACCATAATGCGCATATTGCATTGCTCAACCACCACTTTTCGCTTATTTTTCAGTGCAGTTGTTTGATTGTTGACCACTTGATGACATTCAAGCGATTTCGCACCTATGAACATCCATGCGATTTGCTTGTAACAATGCACTACTGTATTCCATTTCGTCTCATTGGGACAGCGTCGATATATGCGACAATCATGTCTCTTGGCATGATGGCTGTGGAAAGATATTACGCGTCAAGCCGCTATCGCATTTATGAAAAAAGCAATTCAGTACTTGGAGTTTTGCTTGCTGTCATACAGGTACGTTCGTACAATCCATTGAAAAATCAGTCTTTAGCTATTTTATTGTACAGGGTGGGCCAACAAAAAATGCTAATGTTCGAATCGCTGTTGTTTCTCTAATTTTCATCAGACAAAACTGCAATTTGGTACACATATGCCTAAGGCGCTAACTTCAAAGTGATAAATGTTACACATTTATTGGTTGCATTAAACTAATGTTATGTAAATTATTGTCAGATGTGTCACTTTTGCTCGATCTTTTTAGTACTTGGCACTGCTGATAATAATTTTTGCATTTAACCAGTTTTAGGCAACCAATCAATCAACGTGAAATTTTTATCACTTTTAAGTTAATGTCTTAGGCGTATGTGTACCAAATTTCAGCTTGATCCAATAAAGGCTAGTGAAGCTGCAGCATTTCAAACAAATATTTGCACTTTTCGTTGGCCCACCCTGTATAACCTCACCCAATAATTGGCTTACAATGATGTTTCCGGGTCCGCAGCCCCTCTAATTATTCAATAAATGCAGACGGTTGCCACTTAGCAGGTGAAAATTGGGAAAGTAGAATTACAATACCCGATACCCCAAAAAAGGTAGAACCGGTCCCATATTGCTCCTCCGTTCTAAATAATTCAGCTTTCCCACATGTCACAAACAGTTTTTTCCACTAGAATGTGCACCTTTTTTCAGTGGACGGTAGTTATTCTCTTTGGTGCTAACTACATTTTCGATGCCAACTGGGATCAACCAATGGATTACGGCACAATGGTGACAAATAAAAACAAGATGCGTCTATCAGCAGCTCTTATGCTTTTGACGGCCATAGAAGTGGCGGCGGTTGTCTGTTTCTTCAAGCTGCTATCACTGAACAAGCGCCGGAAACTCGAGAACATCTCGGCTTCTCTGACGGAGAAATATCAAATCGAAGAGAACATTCGAGCGCTGAAACTGATGATTCCGATGATTTTGACACATGTTTCCATTTATTTTCCACCACTGTGCATTGTGGCAGGTTACTTTATGATCAACTTCGACGTAAATCAGGCAACTTATCCGGTATTCGAAGAATCGTGCAATTGGACGCCGATTTACTGTGCCGCTCTGCCGATCGTTCTGTTTTGGCGACATCGCGCTCTCAGAATAACATTATGGCAATCGCTGCGTAAGAATCGGAGTCATGTTCAGCCAGAAGAAAGAACAAACCAAGCACAGGTGGTTTGCGACATGTACTTCGTATCGTTAACAAATGCGTGGGAGAGCGCACTTGTTAGAGGTCCTCAGTAAATGGACAATTTGTCAATAGGCATTGTTGTCATTTCTTAATTGGCATGATTTCTCGAGTCCCAGTTGTCACGTGACTCAAATTTGGATACGGCAACAAAAATGAAGATTCTTTTCTCAGATTCGAAGTTGAGGCTGATTATTAGTTGGCTGTTTTGTTGGGGCAGGGGTAATTGAGGAACCGGTACCTTGCCAATGTCAAAAGAATAAAGTGCTCATCTGTAAGATTGTGTGAGTTGAATCAGTGTAAGAAAATGATGTTCAAATGAAACTGAAAAAATGCTTCTTCATATGAAAATTTAGCCGCATTTTCGCATGTCGCAATTTGTCGCGCAATTTTTCTCAGAGAAGCTATACACTCTTGATAAAAATATAATGACTGTACATACGCCTTTTTATGTTCACATAAAGATTCTGTTTCCGTTGCTTGCTGTACTTACGTTAGTTGGCTGAAAAGGTTCGCTTCTAAGGCAAACTTATTTATTGCTGTATTTGCATAATTTCTTGTGAAATAGAAGTCGGTAATCGCACTTTTGCCCTTTCCGCCATCAAATCATTTCCTGATCATTTGTTCTTTGGTTGACACATTTTTACGCGTCGACAAACAATTAAATACAAATTTTCATTCAATAACAATGTATTAACAACAAAATCTAACCCGTTTCATCAGCTATTTTGATCAATTGTCGGTAGCAAACAACAATCACCACACATATCGGTCAATTTGCAGCGTATTCTTGAAATATTAAAATTGCAGTTGTTCAAATTGTGTTTCGTTCTTCTAATCCAAGTGATTTAATCGCATCTGCATTGCTTGTTGATTCATTTCTAGTTCAGACATCTGCTGAGTCAACGCCTGCAATATCTCTAATGATGAACACCATGAAGAGGTTGTTCTCTGCTTCATTGAACTATAACATTAACAAAAGAAGTACAATTAGGCTCTTCACGGTGCCACTAAATTTTAATGCTTGAATTCCCTCACTTTTTCATATTTTCGAAAAAATCTCATACTTTGGCGCTTTCAGGGTTTGACAACCCTAGCTACTGGACATTGGAAAATCACATACATTACTGTAGCATACTGTGTCCACAGATCAATATCAAGTTATTTTCAGTATTTGCTTAACAACACATCCTTCGTGTACGAGGTATTTTTGAAAATAATTCCCTGTATTTACATTTGAAACAAATAACCTGAATGTAAGTGCTCGCTCATGAATAGCATCCTGATAACATCTAGATTCTTGCTCTATACTGCATTTTTGCTACTGCAATGGAACGGACGAAGAAAATTGTAACTAATCCCATCCAGGTTGACTCAGAAGTATCAAGTCGACGAAATATGTAAGAGTAATCTAGCTAATGCTTCCTATGATTAGCACCCATGAGTCCCGCCATAGGTGTTTTTTGGGGAGGAGGGTAAGGGAGGTTAACCCCCCCAACCCGGACCAAAGTGGGCAAAAAGGGCGAAATTTTCGTAACCCCCCTCGTCCGCCGGCCCAAAAAATTTGCATAAATTTGCATAAAATGAGTGCTCCGGTGGCTAACTTTGCCCTTGACCCCATCGCTGTGACTTGTTCATCAAAAGATAGCTTCTTGTCAATAAGGACGCCGAGATATCAATAACTTTCAACACACTCTTGTTTTTGACCGCACAACTTGATTGGTTTGTGCAGAATGGGACCGCGTTCGAACTCATGCTCAGCATCATTACCTTTTACTTCTTCGGGTTTAAGTATAACGACAGGTCCATAAAACACTGTCTTCCTGAACAGTCGACTCATTGCCTTCTGACAAAATCGGCGATGTAGGCAAGATCATCAGCGTACAAAATTACTTTTCTATTCTCTGATATTTGGTTTTTTAGGACTGCGTTAGAAATGAAAAACAGCGAAGAGAAGATCAATAATAATCACATCATACTCATAATCTGTGCTCAAGAACAAATGATGCAGATTGATCTACGATGCTACAATATGCAATTGTGTTTTGAAAACTTCATGATGAATTACAAGACATATCTTGTCGTTTTTGATTAACACTTGTTTGCATGTGTGAGTTTGAATGCGCTGCTCGTCAAATGAGTGAGAGATATGCAAAGGTCACAATGATGACAGTTTCCACAAGTCTGTTCTTTGATTGCAAAAATGTATAAACAAGATGGAAGGCACACGAGACTCATCAACCGATATTGTTCACACATCATTTGGTTGCAGCTTGCTGGCTCAAACTTGCGATCAAAGTAGTTCGATGTACGATACGAAATTGTTGTATAAAGTTTGAAGTTTCGTCCCTTACGTAGATTTGTAGGTTTGTAGGTTTCTAGGTCTGAAGGTTAGTCAAGCATTGCGAAAAAAAGCATATCTGGCTCTTCTTCGCTTCTCATTTCACTAATAGGTCTGCCACGTTGCAGCGACACCTAGATTCCTGAACTTTCAGCCCTCCTGCATTATAAAATAATATTTTGAAAACAAATAAATCACGGTAGTTTACCGAACATGACCGATCCACAACCAACTCTTAACACTTCTTCTGTTATTCTACCTTGCATAGTTGCTGAAAATTTGGCCGAAAATATTTATCTCAACTGCATTCTTTTTGTTGTTGTACTTTTGTGCGCACTCGGCTTCATTTTCAACATAATCCTTATCAAAATTCAAGGCAACAATTTAGCAGTGCATAAAAATGCACTAATTTTACTCAATAATCATCACATTTCTGTTCTTCTTCAGTGTACTCTCGGAATTAGACATGCGGTCTCTCTAATCAAGTATCGAACATTTGCAAATCCTTGTGATTTGATGGAAACTTATTCGACTTGCATTCTATTCCGATTCATACCAACCGTTGCCGAGAACGTAACCGTACTTTCCTTAACGATGATGGCTGTAGAAAGGTTCTGTGCGTCATACAATTTTAGAACATATGAAAGAAGAGGCAGTGCACTCGGCGTATTTCTCGCTCTCATTCAGGTTAGTTTCCTGTGTTCCTTTCCGCATACAGCTTATTAAAAATCTTTGACGATCACGATCACGCGATCACGCGGGCCAGAAAAATTTTAACTGGGCCGGGCCGGGCCGAGCTTTTTTTTGAGAAAATTTCCGGGCCGGGCCCGGGCCGGGCTTTTTTTTGACGAAATATCCGGGCCAAGTATTTCATTCAAATGGCGTGTTTCTTGTAAACTGTCAG
>JAQGCX010000895.1:0-13332 GCA_034700205.1 Plectus parietinus | reverse complement strand
TTCTCACACGCAAATTTTTGCCTCTGGGAGTCAAAACCGTTCAAGATTTTGCCTCTGGCGGTAAAAAATTGTTCACACTTGTGCCTCGAACGGAATTTTGGAAATTCCAAATATTTTCTGCACTATTGGGTTCTTACTATTGCTATTGGGTTGTAACTATTGGTATTGGATTTTCGAATTTTGACTATTGCAATTGGGTATTGGGTTCCATCCACAATTAGGTATTGTTACATGTCTATCTACACGTCCAGCAGATGGGTTTTCTTAGCAATTAGTCAATGATTCTTCAGAACGCGCCAAAATGAATGACTTGATTTCGAAAATACGGTTTCGTTTTGGTTCCTTCTGTCTCACTAGCTTATTATTGTATACAATTGACTGGGCGATTTATTTTTGCAGGTGGATTATGGTGCGACTGCGGAGGAGTTAGAAGCGCACTTCCATGGCTGCGGATCCATCAATCGCGTCACCATTCTCTGCGACAAATTTACCGGCCATCCTAAGGGGTACTTTTGTCATTTATAATTTTATTGCAGTTTACTTATCAAGTTTTAAAATATTTTTACATTCATGATATTCTGTCAGACTCTTTAACAACTCGTGCACTTCTCTTGGTGCAAGATTTTGTCCGATTTACGAATTTTTCTGTTTCATTTATTCTGTTAGAGCTCCTTATTGAAGTAGAATTACTTCCTAAAGTCTATAATTCCGTCATGCGTTATTTATTAATGTATTTCCGTGACTCAACTTGTAATAAGCTGAGCGATCTAATGAGTGCAAGCGTGTCTCATGTCATTATTATTGCTTCGCTGTGTTTTTGTTTTTATAAGTACTCGAACGATTTCATTTCATGAGATCATGTTAGGAAGAAATGTCAAATGAAAAACGATGCAAAAAGTTTTTAATTTCAGATTTGCGTATATTGAGTTTGCGGAAACGGAGTCTGTGCAGACGGCGATGGCGCTGGACGAGTCTTTGTTCCGTGGTCGTCAGATCAAGGTGGGTTTTTCTGCCGTTTTTCGCATGGGGACGCCGCCAGTGAGTGCTAGGCAGTCGATTCGCTGTCAATGTAATTGAGCGATATGTCGGAAATGGCTGTGACCATGTACCGCTGAGCAATCGATCCATCCTCGTCGCACGCAGTTGTCCCCTCCGTGAGCGCAGTGCGGCGACTCCACTGCGAACTGTTCCTGTGCAGCAGGTGTTGCGGCCTTTTGTCGCTCTGGAGTAGATGAGTGGTGGTGGTCATGCTGTAGTTGGAGTTGGTCCCGGACACGTTGCGACGGCAGCTGGAGCTGAGGACGGTGAGACTACGATCCATGCGCGAATTGATGAGCAGATGCTCGTCGCTTTTGCGCGCACAACAAGCCCGGCGCACTTGCGCTCGGTTGAATAACACGTAAATCCACGGATTGACGCAACTGTTCACGTTGCCCAGAATCATGACGTACGTCGTCAACTGCGCGCCTGCAACACCTTCCTATGCACTCTTCTTTATGTTGTCGACTTACTCAGAAAGTCTGGAAACAAGGCGTAGACGACGTTGGTGATGCAAAAGGGCGACCAGAGTAGAAAGTTTGCGGCGACAATGGTGAGAGTGAGCTTGACGGTCTGCGTCCGCTTGCGCTCGTTCTCATTAGTCTGTTTACGGTAGGTGCAGGACGTGCGCAATTTGTTCACATAGGCAGTACTGTTGCTGTTCTGTTGGCCCTGCACCGATGGGATCATCAGTGAGTTGCGACACTCTCTCTCCTTCGCCGTGTCGGCGGCTCGTTGTTTCTTGTCCGATGAGCTTCTGCGCGGACGAGAAGCAACGTCGTGTGAAAGACTCGAGTACCACACGGCACGACAGACGCAGAAGTAAAATGTCCCCGCGAAAATACTTGGCAGAAGCCAGGCTGCCGTGTTGAACCCGATTGCGTACGCTTGATGCTGCCAAGTGTCCGTGTAATTGGCCAGACAGTCTCCGTGCATTATCTCGAAGATGAATAGCTGAGGCGTTGACAGCATGCAGGCCAACAACCACGCGATACACGCGTAGATCGCCGGTCTGCGGTAGCGATCGGTTTTCAAGTTTGCCAATGGGCGACAAATGGCCTAAAATCAATTGAAAGTTGGATGGGGTGTCGCTGTGGAACGCTACCTGGTAGCGATCGGCGCTAATGGCCACCAGCAGAAAGGGACTGGCGTACATTGGAATCATTTGCAAGTAGCGCACCGTCTTGCACAGCCAGTTGGGGCCGTGGAAGTGCGGGAAGGTGGCGGTGTTGATGAGGGTGGGCATGATGGTGATGAGCGCGAAGAGCAGGTCGGCCGTGCACGTGTTGAGAATAAGCATCTGCACGGGCGTGATGCGACGACGCACGGCCGTGTTGCTGCGAATGATGACAAAGACGACCAGCAAGTTTCCTCCGATGGCCAGGCCCATGGTCAGCGACATGTGCATGATAATCGTCGGCATGTCGGGGTACATGTCGATCGAGCTGTCGTTGGTAGCCATCATCGACGATCGTTGCGCCGCTAATGCGTCCGTGGCGTTTGCGAACACGTCTTCCATTGAATCGAGCATGAATAGATCCGACTTGGATATGTTCATGAATCGTTCGCGTCGATGCGTTCTTTTCAAACAGTTGAGTCGGCCAAAATCAATCAGCGCCTGGCGTCCAGTTGAGACTGGCGAGTCAGCCAGGGGGTCACTGCCATAAGGCGTCTTGTCTCCGTCCGGATCGCATCTCGATTCGCCACGCTAATGACGCGTGCAGAGCAGATTTCCGCACTCTTAAGTCGCTCTCTTGGCCGATTAAAAAGTTTAAATAGCTCTGCAAGTCAGTCTTGGCGTTGGAAACTCTTGGTGATCGGATTTTCTGATCCGATGGCGAAGCCCGCATGCGAACATGTAGGCGCTCGCGATGACCGCGCACTGATTGAAGGAACTGCCTAGTGGACACAAACACGCTAAGCTCCAAAGCGCCGAATAGAACAGGTGGAATATGCGTTGTGGCTGACATACAGTGACACCTAAGTAAGACAGGCCACGGACGAGAGCGCAGGTGCGGAACTCTAATGGCCTATTGCGCGACTCGTTGCGCTCAGATGCTCTGGTAGCCGACGCAGAGCTTTTGAGGCATGACATGGACGGCGCCGTCAAGCGATGAGTGTTAATAGCGTAAATATTATTGAAGAGAATTGTTTCAGGTGAGCGCAAAGCGGACGAACAAGCCGGGGGTCAGTTCGACGAACCGACCGCCGCGAGGACGAGGACGCGCGCGGATGGTGGTCAAGTACATCTACGGCGGCTACCGAGGAAGTCGCGCACGTGGAGGCGGCGGACGGTACGTCCTGCGCTTGTTGATTGTGGCGTGTTTGTGTGAAGACTAACGCGGACGCAGCCGCGACGTTGTCACGGAAGAAGCCCCACCGTGGATTGCTCACCTTATTGAAATAGACTTGCTGGTCGCTCTTCTGTCGGCGAACGGACGGCCAATTACTGGGCGCCGTCAGGGGCGAGTATGGGGGCGTCGTCGACAGTGCCCATCACTGCGCACACCTCGTCGACGGAGCGACGCGCCGCGTTCACAGCTGACCGCTTCTCTCTCGCTTCCGTAGACGGCGACTAAATCGCAGGCGCGTGTCAGTCGTCGTTGGGCGTTCCGGCCTCCTGAGCCCCGCTTTCGTCGCCCACCTCGTTCAGAGTGCTAAAGAGAGAGAGATAGTCGACGAGACATCCGCCGATAATCGTGCATCCTTCTTCCCAGCCTGAGACGATTAATCGCTGTCCGTTTCTTCTATTCGCCCTTCCTCCCTACGTCTCCGTTCATGTATGCACGTCACGGTGTTGCCGCCGTCCCTTCATCCCGTTGGAAACTCGACACATCTCACCCATATCGATACCCTTTCCAGAATGCACCGCCCCCTTGTTGGCAGACACCGCATCCCAACATTGTCACACGCATTCATGTGCAAACAATACTTCCCTATGCAAATAGTGCACCTCAAATGCCCTCCATGTCCACAAAAATCGGAAAGAATGTAAATGTAGTTAGCTTCTAAAGCGTGAAAGCACTCGCAGATACAGTAGTTCGGTAATGTGGCAATGTTTACCAGAGAAAACCTTACTTCTAATACGTGAAAACCTACACTCGCCAAAACATCCAAAAACAAAAAGCAGCATTGAGCACGAACACGACATTTGTAGTTGATAACAAACTTTCAGCTCATTGACGCAAATTGACGCAGTGTTTACGTTGCCGTATTCGGTTAATGATTCTGTTTTCAGCCGACGCAACTTCTACTCGCCCTACTAGACAAGCCGTTTGCATTGACCGGTCGACACTGAGCAACAGGTACGCCAGATCGGTCTTAGTTCAGTGGTAATCGCTTACCGCTCTGGTGCTGCTGCGATCGACGGGGGATGCGCGTTGGCGCACAGACTACTGATGAATATGCATCAGGTTTTCCGGGCGGTCCGATCCGTTATTTCTTGAGGCAAAAAAAGGGAGCGGAAGCGATGCAGCGAAGTGTGTTTCGGTTTGAGCCGAGGCGGAAAAGAGGGAAAGCGCATCGCAGTGGCGCGATGGTGGCAGACAGACGGTATTTGATAGACGTGAGGAAGAAGGGGCTTTTGGCTAGATGCGCTTGCTTCCTTTCAGAGTGCTCTGCCCTTGCCGCTGAGTCGCGCTGGTCGTCCACTCCTGCGGCGCCTACTTGCTCACGACCACTCTCAAAGATTGCCACCGAATCTGCCTTTGGTCACATCGCATACTTTCAGGACGATGTACCGTATATTTTCTTCTCTCGCTTCTACTTGTCGATGTCCGCACCCGACTGACAAAAAAATCAGCAGATGTGGCAAAAAAGATTCACTTGCTCTCAGTCGGGTAAAAGATTAAGCCACGAAAAAAGAGCATTGCGGGCGATATTTTTTGTGTTTCTTTTGCCGTTCGATGGTCGTTGTGTTGCGTCAGTGCATGTTGTTGTGTTTGATGAAATACACATATAATTGGTTCCTTGTTCCTGTCTCGAACTGCGTCATTGACTCGCTAATCTGACACAGACGGATGTATTTTCATCGTTCTGTAATAAACCTATATAATTTGTCTATTATCGGCAGCGCGCGTACTTTAAACATAATTTTTGAAATGCGCTGAAGAATGACCGAGCGTCGTGCCGATCGCGAAAAGTATCTGAATCAGGAGTATTGGGACAAAAGGTTCTCCACTGAAGACCGGTATGAATGGCTCGCCGGCTTCGATCAGGTCGAAGAGCTGCTCTGCTCGTTAATAAAGCCCGACGATCAGTGAGTGCTCGCACATTAGATAATTGCACACCGCAACTGAAATTCGATGCGCAGGATTCTACATCTGGGATGTGGCAACAGTCGACTGAGCTTCGATCTCTACGACCATGGTCGCAAGAATGTGACCAACGTGGACTTCGCCGCTTCGTTGATTGACCGCTGCAAGGAACAGTACAGTAGCTCGCACCCGGAGATGCAGTGGATCCGCTCGGATATTCGCGATATGAGCGCGATGGCGGACGAGTCGTTCGATGTAATCATCGAGAAGGCGACGCTCGACTCGTTGCTCGTCGCTGAGAAGGTGCGCGCCGTGCTCGTTTGACCGGATGATAGCGGTGCTTGGAGGTGCTACCCTGTGCATAATTCTCTCCCTGACTTGCCGGCGTCTATCCGCTTGACCGACGGGACAGATGGTGGTGCGACGCTCGAATTGGCTGCGCTCTTTGTGCTGCGGGACGCCGCCGGTCGTCAATTAATGCCCAATGACCATAATTTAATTCGCGCCGCTCGATGGTCATATTTGCGTCTCGACCGCCTCGTCGTTGGCGAACGTTACGCGAATGACAAATGAGTACGCAAGCAGAGCCAAAGGGGTGCACATTTCAGAGCGCTTGGGACATGAGCGATGCGGGCCGGAACGATATTGCCAGCACGTTGGTCCATGTCGCACGGCTGCTGCGAAAGGGGGGCCGCTTCGTCTCGATCACATTCGCCCAGCCGCACTTTCGTCTGCCGCACTACGCACTCGTCGACTACGACTGGTCTTGCGAAGTGCGCACGCTCGGCTCCCTCTGGCACTTTTTCGCCTACTGCATGGTCAAAGGACAACCGCTGGACACCGCGCTGGTCGAGCGGCACTTGTACGCCGTCCAATCATCGCAGCGGGCGGCCGAGTGTTCGCCGTCTCCCCATTGTGTCTCCGACGACGGTGATCCGAACTGGTTGACGACCATCGATGTGTTCGACTAATAAAGCGTCAATATTGCTCTCTCATTCATTCAGACCCGTCGGCGGTACAAGAGAAACCTGTCCGTGTACGGCGGTAGTGTACAAGGGAGTGAGTCGGCGACATGGGGCCTGCTCTCTGTGTGCGCAGCAACTGCCACTGGACTTGTTTCGCGCGTATTAGTCGTCAGAGGTCGCGCCCCGTCGAGCACGAGCGTTTGCTCTCGGTGCGGTTGAGCCCCTGTCACTCGTTCACTGCACGGTCGTCACTTTTCTTCGCGCCGCTCGGCCAGAAATCCGATCATAGCTCTTGACAGAACCGCTCTCTGTTGTGCACTCCGTATAGTGCCTCCTACTGTGATTCGCACCGCTTTGCGTGGGTCGCCGTCTGCCGGCCAATAAACGTCTGCAGCTGCACTGAGAATAAATTCAGTATGTGTGTGTGTCGTGGGCGTGTGTGCGGCGGTGGGGCAATTGGACATTTGCAGACACGCGCGCTCATAGTGGCTCGTCGGCGACACGCGTTGTGACGACTGCGTCGGGCGTTGGGTGTTGTTGGCGTGCTGTGCGATGCGTGTTCACAAGCGGTCCAAGCCCCCTCCACAATATCGAATCGGCGAGCTCGGCGGCAGAGTGCTGCGGCGACGACCCTAGTGCTGCGGCCACGACCCTGTTGCTGCTGCGGACGCGGCATCCGACTGGCGCTCGCTAATTACGACGGCCGACGGCGACGCGGCCGATTATCGAAGTCGACTCGTGTCGGCGGACAGACGGCGGGCAGTGAGCCAGGCCGTCCGCCGATGGTGCGTGGCGGGCAGCAGGTCGTGTTGGCAATGGCGGCAGCTCGCTTTGTGCAATATCGACGGGGGATTCCATTGATTTTCGAGCACTCTCGCTCGCTCCATCTTCTCGGAGCGGCTCCGGCGCGGCGCTTCTCGCCATGGAGCCCGCTCGATGAGACCGCCCGCCGTGTCGTGGCCAACGCTGCGTTGCGGACGCCGCCGCTTATTACGCCATCGGCCGCCCGGCTCGATCGCTCCGCCGTCGCTCTACCCGAGACGAGCGCCGTCGCTAAATGTCGCTCCTCATCGACTTCGACGCGTGATTTGCGATTCGAGCTAGCCGAGGCCGCCAACGACGAGCGGCTGTCGTCCGACGTCGCTTCTTAGGTGTGCGACCGCGCTAGTCCGGCTGAAGGCGCTCTCTCGAGGCGGCTGTCGACGGTGCTGCGGTTGGGTGGACCCCCGCGCTTTCGGCCACGGTGAGCGCCACCGATCTGTCTGCTCTCGTGCGCGCGCCGCCGTCTATTATCGCAAGACTTGTTCTCATCGCTGCGATCTGATCTGTTGTGCGACAGGGTCAACACGTACGCGTTACTCAGCTTCGCGGGCTACTTCCAAGGGGAAGAAGACCCCGCCAACCACTCATCCTCGTCCAGTTCTCCCGACCTGTCTACCACCCGGCTCAACGGCCGAAATATTCTGCGCATAAAGGACAAGCTGGACGCCATGCCCGACGTTTCCGGCGACCGCAGCGAGGAGGAGTACAATGCCGAACTCAAAGGTACAGTCGTATGCTTCGTCTATGTTCCATTTGCCATTCTCTGCAATTCACTACAAAAGCGCTGCAATTTTTCTCTTGTGTTAAAAATGACAGGCGACAATGAGCAAATGTTAAAAACATTGTTGAAAAACAGCAATGCGCAGTAGCTGTGCTCACAAACGCCACGATTACAATATCGCGTCAGCAGCCGTTCCGCACTGCTGGAAGGGAGCCTGGGATACGGCACACTGACGCGTTTACGCGATTATAGTCCGCTGAGCGCATTGTAGCCTTTGTTGGCAAAATGGTCGGAAAATAATTTATCCGCACGGGCACATTGCAGAGTTGCGCGAGAACGCGAAGAACTTGGGCGAGTGCCTTCATGCGTTGCTCAAGCGGATCGACGAGCTGGAGATGCGCAAGGAAGGCATCGACCAGGCCACGTCGGCCCGATCGCACGACCGTCCGCCGTCGCTGGGGAAGATCGGGAAGCCGCTGACGTTCGAGTCGAGCGACCCGGGATCGCGCCAGGTGCACGTAGAGACGTCGGAGGTGATCGGCGAGGATGGTACCACGAAGATAACCAAACGCACCCAAGTGACCGAGCGAGTCATGACTACCAAGACCTACCAGACGGTGAGTCCGTGATTGAAAACGGCGGATGCGCCATCGATCGCGGAGCGCGGAAGCAGCCGAGTGGTCCCCGCAATAGCGACGCGCAACTCGTGCTCGCCCGAGTGTTGCTTGCTGCCGTTCGCTGTTCTGTTTGTTCGGCACAGCTGTGCGTCGCGCTCCCGTCCAAGGCGGCGACCGATTCCCTGACGGTTCTCCGCTATTTGACGCGTCCATTTGCGCTCCTGGCGCTATTATCGAATTTCGCGCTCTTTCTAAGCTCGCGTGGACAGGTGTGCGCTTAGAATGCTCGTTTGTACTGATGGCTGTTCCGTCGAGGTCGGGAGGACTGACGTTGCTGCGCGGCGAATGCGCCGCCCAAGTGCTTCTCCTCCCCGCGTCTGTTCCTCCATATAGTTTTTCAGCTCCCATTGGCATTCCTTATTGAAGCTATTGTCCGATGCGGCCGACTGGCTGCTGATGGCAGCTCATTCTGTCCGCTTCAATCGTTTGCCGCTTGCAGTTGGCCTCGCCCGACGGAGAATACAAAGAGTTGCCGTTTCACGAAGAGTGGAAGATGACGACCAAGTCGGCCAATGACGTCCCTCTGCAGCCGTGCGTCGTCGGCTTTCGCAGCAAAAAGGGCGGAAGCGAGCACTTGGTGAGTTTTGCCGCCCATGTCGATATCAGGCCGGGCCCTGCAGTCGTTCTTCCGCGCACGGCGGACGGAGCTTCGAATTCGATCACGAAAACTACTGGATTTATTTTGCTTAAACGGCTAATCCGATTCGTCTACCGCCAATTGCCGCGACGATCAGTGGATTGCAGTAGTTAGAATAAGTGGCTGTGTACCCTTGATTGATGGTCGTTTTGCCCTAACTCGAGAAGCCGTGTGTCTGTCTGTGTGCGTGTGTGAGCGAGTGTGGACGGACGCACTGTGATTGGTGGTGGTAGTGTGCGGTTGTTGCGGTTGTGTGGCGCACAGCATTGCGGCTTTCTGTTGCAGCTGGGCACCGCGTACGAGTCCCGTCTTGCTCGCGTTCCGTCCACAGATGAAGTGAATTGCAACTTGTTACTTCAGGGCCTGACCGTCCGCGAGCAGAACGGCCAGTTGCTCGTCGACAGTGTAGATGCCTCCTCGCCGCTCGCCAAGCAAGGTCCATAGTCCCTCGACGCGCCCTTGCAGCCCGTAGTTTTTTGCAGGTCTCGTGCATGCCGGCGACTCTATTCTGGAGGTCAATGGACACGAGGTGCGCTCAAAAGATGAACTGGAGAAGCAGATCAAGCAGGGGGGTGAGGGCGTTTCGCTCAAGCTCGTCCCGTCTCGTCTGCACGAGGCGCCCGTCGATTCGGTCGGTCTTCATGCTGTGTGTGTGTGTGCGTTGTCATCATGTCGTTCTCTACAGGTCTATTACCGTGCTTTGTACGACTACGAGCCGTTCAAGGACGACCAAGTGCCCTGCAAGTCGATCGGATTGGCGTTCAAGAGTGGCGACATCATTCAAGTCGTGAGCAAAGACGATCCCCAGTGGTGGCAGGTGCGCTGCTTAAAACTGCGTCATCAGCTTTTTCATTCACTCTCGGCGTTTTTCCAGGCGCGCAAGGTGAACGATTTGTCTCGCGTCGGATTGGTGCCGTCGGATGCGCTGGAAGAAAAGCGCAAGTCCACCTCCAACGGTGAGCAAATCGGGCGTCATTATTTTGCGCGTTTTTTTTGCTTGATCAAGTTTTCCGAGAGTGCCTCCTTATCATATGTTTTCAATTGTGTTACTACGTTCATTATCAAATTCTCTCTAGGCAAACACCACCGCAAAATGCAAAACAGTAAGCCAAGGTTTTCCGTTTCACTTTTGTTCGTGGTGTTTCGTTGCACATTCTCTCGACAGCACCCGCATGGCGTCTCATTGATGGCACAGTGAGAGTGACCCGACCACTCACCCCCTACCTGTTCTCCGTGCTCTTTTGCTCCATGTCTTTCAATATAACGGCGTTGAAGGTCCGCGCATTGGTCACGTTTACGAGGAGGTGGGCAAATTGTCGCCGTACGGACGTCGCGTACTCGTGCTGATTGGCGCTCCAGGGGTCGGCCGTCGTACTCTCAAGTCGATGCTTCTCACACACGACCGCAACAACTTCGCCACTGTCATACCATGTATAGTCAGAATTTTTGTCGAACTTTTAACCGGAAATTGTTCCAACACCATTCAATTGAATGTCGCGCGCTGTCAAAATCCAGAATTTATTGAATTGAGTATCATTACTTCCTATCATTTAAATCCATTTCTAGTAAACGTCCCACAACGACATTTAGTCACTATTGCGCATTAAAAATTTTGGGGTGCTTTCTACAGTACGCTCTTTACCATCAAAGAAATTGAGTACACGTATTTGTTCGTACTGGGCACTGACAGTCAATTTCTGTTCAGACACTTCGCGAGCGAAGCGCGCCGGCGAGCAGGAAGGGCGCGAGTATCACTTCAGCAAGCGCGATCAGATCCAGAAGGATGTCGACCAGGGAATGTTCGTGGAATGGGGCGAGTACGGCAGCAATCTGTACGGAACGAGTGTGCAGTCTGTGCGCTCAGTCATCCGTTCCGGACGCATGTGCGTGCTCGACTGCTCGCCTCAGGTACAGCCCTGGCTTGCGTCAGTGTTTGCATTGATTGGTTCAGGCGGTTCGCTATTTGTACAACCGGGAATTCATGCCGTACGTCGTTTTCTTGGCACCACCTTCCCTCGAGGAACTGAAGCAACTCTATCAAGTGCACCCATACCGGACGAAGAACAAGACGGTAGTATTGATTCTTGTCCTTATGTGTGGCTTTTTATTTTCTAATGGCTTTTTTTGTCTGTGTAGGAGGAAGACATGAAGCATACGTGCGACGAGAGTACGCAGCTAGAGTCACAGTATCAGCATCTCTTCGACCTGGTGCTGGTCAACCGTAATGTAGACGTCACATTCCGAAGGTAACGATTATATTTGTCTCCACTCACTGTTGTCAACGACTGTCTTCCAGACTTCTGGATGCGCTGGACGCGCTGAAGAGCGAAACTCAGGTAAAAATTTATTTTCAGAGCAGTTAACAGTCTTGAACATCTTCAAACCGCAAAACCGCAGAGCAAACTGGACAAAACTGGATAAAACCGGATAATCCAATCAAAGAGCTTCGCGCACTGGTTTCTGATTGGATCAACCACTTTAATCTAGTTTTATCCGGTTTCATCTGCGGTTTGGCGGTTTTGCAGTTTGAAGATGTTCAACACTGGAGAGCATGTGCATATCGTTGTGAGAGAAAAAAGATGAACACGTCAAAGCTGGCAAATACGATGACACGAGTAGGTTGGTGTCGAACGCACGTGCCGATCTGCATTTTGCAAAATAAACTAAAAAAGAAAAAAATCACACCGTTCGACTCGTCGTCACTCGGGCCGAGCAGCTGACGACGGAGATCCGCAGAATACACCGCCTTTGTGCGCGCTTTCACTTGCCGCAAATCGCTTCCTTGTTGTCCACGACCGCTGTCCGACTCGGTCGCCGTCGGCAACAGATTGGCGATGGCAATTTTCTCGTGTATACTCTTCTAAAACGAATGCAGGCAATGAATGACGATCGAATGACCGGTCGGCGACCACCTTCTGCTCGGCACTGATTAGTCCTTTGAGAAAGTGCAACTCTCTGCCGTACTGCATCAACGTCTCTTCATCGATCGTTCTGAATGACGCGAAACTGGAAACAATACACACAGACGCGCACTTACCCCTCGCCCTGCAATCGCACATAGAGCTTCTCCAAATGGTCGACGTAATTTTCGAAACGGCGCAAGTCTGTGCGAATCCCATCGCGAGCTAACAGTTTACAATGTGTTATCAGACGTTGATAATTGATATCGTCCTTCGAAGGAGGCATCTTCTGAATATTAATAAGAGCGAAATGGACGAAAATTAATCGAATTCGTGCGAATCAACATGATTGTACCGAAAACGGGAGTGAGGACAATGGTGAGAGACAAACGCGATGTAATCAGCGTTTACTAGCAAAAAAAGTCTCAAGAACAACAAAGAAACGGTAATACGGAAACGAAAAAAACCAGCGTCAACTATTGATCAAGAGAATAATGAATCAGCCGGTGGTGGACGCGGACGTGGCTGCGGCGGCGGCTTCGATCTCCTTCTCACGCTCTTCGTGATCCTTGACCAGTTGATCCACCTCGGCATGTCCCAGCTGCTCAATTACCGTCTTCCCGTCCCGACGAATTAGCACAGCCATTTCAACTGAAATTTCCCAAGTCAATTCTGTTTTTCATTCCGACTTTTTGAGCTCATCCGAGCTTGTTTTTCAGTTCTTATTTCAACTACAAAAATGAAAAGCGGACTTTTTTCAGCTGCGAGCTTGACATCGAGTGACTTGCTCAGCACTTTCATCGCCAACTTCTTCGCTTCCTGCAGATCGGGGTTCTTGTATTCCTGCTTCAGCAATGACACGGCCGACTGCAATCACAAATCAACAATAGATTATGTCAAACTTAATAGTCGTTTAAGCGAAATAGTCACCTGATGGTTGTTGCCGATGCAGGTCGCTTTCCAGCCCGTGTAATTACCGCTGGGATCAGACTGATAGAGCTGGTAGCCAAAGTGACGATCCCAACCGATGTACAACAGACTCACACCGAACGGTCGTTTTCCTGAACAAGTCGTAAATTATCTGTGGAGCAAAAGGCACACAATGACTATGACCAATCGCAATGTAAAAATCAGTGATGTTCAAGGGCCGGCCCGGGCCCGGTCCTTTTATTTTTTTTAATAAAAAGCCCTGTCCAAGCCAGGTCCTATAATTTTGACAGAAAAAGTCCTATCCAGGCCCTTTTATTTCCATCTGGGCCGGCCCTTTCTTGATCCTTAAAGGGAATTTCAACAAAAAATTTTCCTTGATAGGTCAC
>JAQGCX010000894.1:0-13343 GCA_034700205.1 Plectus parietinus | reverse complement strand
CCCATCGCGTCAGAAAAAAAGTAGTGGTGGATTGTGTTTTAAAATATATTTATGCTTTAATGTACTCCGCTTCCTCTGGTACAACCTGGAAACAATTTCAGACTTCGGTTTCGATGACCAGCTTCATTAGGATCAGAATTTGTGAGCGATGGGTCAAATAAATGTCGATGCTGCTAAACCTCTAGCTGATTATAACGAAAACCTTTGTCGTCGTTGTGGTCTCGCTTGCTTTATTCCTTTATTTTTGACATTTTGTACAGTTGTATTCATTGTGAGCAAAGTTTTCTCAAATCAAATTGCTTCATGACAAGAACAAATTACTCATAATAAATCCCGAGCACCACAATTCCTTACACTGATCAGTAATTTCTTCCAATGCAAAAGATCATTAAAGCATATTGAAAATGGTGGATATCCCAATTCCACTGGGACAAATTTTGAACTTAAAGGAACTTTACATTTGTGCAAAAACAATCCGAAACCTTGTAGTGACACATTTGCAGTTCAATTTATAATAACACTCGAAAGTGACAAATATGACCAATGAATCCGTAGTTGATTCTGACCCTGAATCAGCGGTATTACTTAGCGTACTATAGATAGAGAAGAAAACATCATACATTTTTACTTTCAGTCTCGCTTTTGCCTTACATGATCATACAAAAACTGTCAACGCAGGGTGATTTCCCTGATTTGACCTTGAACCACCGCAGGAACAGTCGTTGAGCAATTTTGACAACCGAAACTGCAAAGGTACAATGTGGCGCAAAAAAATGGCACCCCTAAAGTGCGGTTGTCCATAACTGGGCCTGTATTGCACGAAATCTTTCCAAATTTTAACCAGTAGTACCCCAACTTCTATGCAACATATGATTAAAGATTATTTGAAATCGGCTTTGGTATGGCTAACCACCGTCTGTTTTCGTGAAATGCAGTTGTAAAAAATCACGATTTTTTTTTTGGTTTCATAACCTTTGGTTTCATTTGCTTTTAACTTTGCTCCTGTTCAGCGAATTAAAAAACGGTTAAGCACATTAGAAAGAGGACCTTTTGAAGTTTTGTTTGAAAATAGATTTTGTGAAAATTGGACTTTAATTTGTCTTTTGACGGCAGTTTAAAAAAATAGCCGATTTTGCATGAAAAATCAGTCAAATTTGAAACTCTTCAAATTCGATAAATACAAATGTGTTTTTGACTCAATTTTTAATGCTGATAACGGATCTGAAGTCAGTTTTATGATCTCTTGCTTTCAAAATCAAAAATTTTGCGAAACACAATTTTTCATTCCGTATGGAAAACTTTGAAACAAAAAGTTTTGATTTTGAGAGCAAAAGATCACAAATCTGACTCTAAAGATCGCAAGTCCACTTCAACCGTGTCTTCGGACCGGTGCCGAGTTAGATATCTGCCATACGTTGGCCACTGGCCCTCTGATCATTCAGCTCTGTTGTTCAAGTGAGCGGAACACAAATTGGCGAACAAATTCATTATAGATACGAATAACAATGGCGAGAACAATTCAGCAACAGTAAAAAATGCAACGGAAAACATTAAAACATGATACAAACGAATCGCGCGTCGACGGAAACGGTCAGGTCGAACGACTCGACTGCTTTGAACAAGCAGCAGCAACGGGAACGGCGATAACACTACGCTCCATACGTATTGACGGCGGGAACGACGAACACAGCGCTCCATCCACTTCGACAGCGGGAACGACGAACAGTGCCGAACACAACGCTCCATCGCTCCAATTCATCTTTCACCCTCAAATATCGAAAATCTATTATTTAATTGATCCAATTAAAACGCTTTTCAAAAGAAACCGAAACGAAACATGGCACACGACGTCAACACACGAAGAAGCGTGGTGGCGTAGACTGCAGGAGCGAGCGTGGCGTCGTCACGATTTACGAAATTAATTACAGTGGCGTATCGTTCCCGTATGACTGCAAACATTAGCCTGTCCATGAAATACGTCACCGAATCTCACAATGTTCATGAATTCAACAGTCATGAACAGAAGTGATGTTCAGCTTATTAAAGAACAACTTTTTCAGCTTGTTCTGCTAAGAACAACTTATTAAACTGGGTAGAATATTCAAAAAGTTAATCTTGAGCGATTTTTGACTTGTCAACCAGTCAAATTGATAGTCTACATCTACTTTTCGTAATTCGGCTTTATGTCAATGTGTTAAATTGCAACGCGCGAGAGCTTTTTCTTCTCTTTCGACCAGGCTGGGCCGAGCCCGAGCCGGGCCCGGGCCTGAAAAAATTAACCGGCGCGAGCCCGAGCCCGGCTTTATTCTGACAAATTTTTCGGGCCTGGGCCTGGGCGGGGCCGGGCTATTTTTTCGACGAAAATTCTAGGCCGGCCCGTGAACATCACTGATGAACAGTAAGGATTACAAATGACTGCGCAGTTTCAATCTACGTCTGCAAAACTCATAAACTGTCGATGGAATAATCAGAAAATGTCGAATTGACTTTGTAATTCGTGACGGAAGCGACGGCAAACAAAAAACGCAATTCCAACAGCTGTGCAATGCGAAAAAGTTGCTTCAAAAACACGACGCTGTCATCGATTAACATTCGAAAAAGCTACGTACTGTGCACCGCACGCTCGGTACGAGATGAAACACTTACTGGTGTCCATTGTTCTCTTCTTCATCGTCTTTGACCCGACCGATGCCACCTGCGGATATGGATATTCGCATGTCGGACGTATATTTCTGCGTTCATTTATAAGATGGGAAAATGCATTACTGTAACTGGGGTCCGAACCAAGGGGGAGGGGATCTGAACGGGGGGGGCTGGAATGGGAAAAATGTCCTGCAAAGTGCAAATATAGCTCTTTTTCCCACCTTTTAGGATGTGTTATGAGTGTTTATGTCAACGATTTGGACAAAAGGGCATAGAGGGAAAGTCCTTCAATTACCTCGTTACGGTAAAAAACCAACTTTTCAGGAAAATTGGGAACCTTATTTTGACAAAAATGTCGCTCCTCAGCAATCTTGCCTCCGACCCCATACTTTAGACGGGGTAGTACCAAAATTCAAAATTTGGATATCAGTACTAGTACCAGTACCAGTACCAAAAAAATAACTAGTACAATACTTATTCAGTACCAGTATGGTATAAGTATTGTCAGTACCAGTATCAGCACCAGTACGAAAATATTGTTGAAAAACACATCAAAATTTGACTTTGGATCTCCGCCCTTTGGATCTCCGCTCACTTACACCGGTTTTGGGGGGGGGTGCAGTCCCCATGCCCCCCAAGTACATCTATGGAGAAAACCGTACTATACTAAACTCGAAAAGTTCTACTATTGCAACACTGTTCCGCTCTCAGTTTGTATTTGCAGCGACGGTCGGCGGTTGCTGTCCAACCAATTGTTATTGCTCCAGTTACAGTTGCTGTACGTTTCTTTGTTGTTATTTGGGGAAAATGAAAATCAACAATGCTTGCTCAATAAAATTAACGATAAGAAATTTTTTTAAGAATACGTCCATATTCTGAAACCGCGCATTCGTCTGAATTGTATTATAGATTACAAAATACCAGTGTTACTGTATTACAATATGAATTTTGGTGGCAATTTTGGTTCGGTACAGTTTGATTTTGTACCAATCGACTTGAATCATCAAGGATGGGCCAGTCTCCACCTTATAAATACAGAGTTTGTCAAACGTTATTAACACAGTTTCACGAGCCATAACTTAGAAAGCTGACCACTTTAATGTCTCTAGTTGCATTGGATTGAGCTCATTAAAACTTTGATTTTCGTTTTTTAATCGTGGAAAATTGTTCAGTTTTACGCATTTATTGATCGTTCTATTAAAAAACGAAAAAATGCGATTGCTTTTATTCGTACCATTGTATTATTGGTTCATTAAAGATGTATTTTTGCTGAATTTCAGAATGTAACATCCTCAGTTCTCACTGCACTTTTTTATCGCTGCTGTTGTACTGTGTGCAAAAAAGTCCATTGGATTGAAACCAAAAATCTCCTCTTTTCGTTTATTCGAAAAAGGTGCAAATTTCACCAAATGTGCAAAACTAAACGATTTTTCATGATTAAAAAAAATCTAAGCTTGTATGAGTTCAATTCAATGCAATTAGCCGAATCAAAATCTGTGGTCAGCTTTCAAAGTTACGGTTCGTCAAAGTGTGCTAACAGACTTGTGACACACCCTGTATTAACACGATTTTTATGCTGTTCTTTGAAATCTGTGACAGGTGGGGGCAGTTCCTACGGAGCATATGGATATGGATACGGTTATGGAGGCAGTGGATACGGTAATGGTTATGGCAGCTACGGCGGCGGAGGGATGATCGGAGGAGGAGGAGGAATAATCGGTGGAGGCGGAGGAATAATCGGCGGTCTTCCCGTGGCAGGACTGTTCATGAGTCCGGCGAATACTGAAGTACTCGCCATCCCGTACACAAATTGCATGGATAAAGACAGCGACTGCGTGAACAAAGCACAGTATTGCGGCGACCCGAACAACCTCACCTACATGAAGAACAACTGCGCAAGAACCTGCTTCTTCTGTGAGCTTTCTTCATCTTTTTGTTTTCAAACTAAATACAAAACCGAAAAACGACAATCTAGAAAACATGTGTGCCGAAATGTTTTTAGGGAATATTGGCTATGGTCAGATTTTTTCTTGGAGTAATACCCCATAACCAAAAGAATTCATTCTATCCTGTGTGAACCCCAAAAAAAATTTCCCTCTATGTGGCGAAAATGTTGCTACACCCCCAAGATATTTCAGCCGGAGCTATTCTACCCCTTTAGAGGGGTATACCGTACATACTGTACCCCCAAGCGCATGTCTGGGGCCGTATTTAATAAACTTGCAGTGTGGCGCGCGCGCCATGCAAGGGTAGGCGCGCGAGCGAGCCTAATCAATATATTACACTTTGAATGGCGCGCGCGCCAAACTGCAAGTTTATTGAATACGGCCCCTGGTCAGATCCTATTCAATAGTCTATTGCATTAGTCTTCCTTGACTTAGTACTGGAGATCAAGCAGGAATTCCTAATTTCAATCGTTTTTCAGGTCAGAATAATCCTGCAGCAACGATGCCAGCGAACCTGAAACAAACAACTTGTCAGGATCGGTCGTCGGAATGTTCGTACCGAGCTGAGTACTGTGACGTCGCCTCGCATCGCGAACTCATGACATACATGTGCCCTTCCACCTGCAGGCGATGTGAGTTGAAATTGAAAGATATTTATGAAAATGAAGGGGTGATCTCGATTGCCAAAGTTCATAGGTAGCAGGACAAATTTTGTCCTTGACTCGGTAAATTTCTGCTTGTTTCAAGGCTAAAACTATCGTATACGTTCAAATAAACCGCGTGCTCAAATAGACCTCGCGCTCTAATGAACCTCGCACCCCAAGGGTTACAAAAGAAATAAACTGCGCGCTCTAATAGACCACGCGGGATGTCATAGAAATGTGTATGTTGCAGCCCGTGTGCCTGAAAAATTCCTGTTTTATGGCTACAAACACTGATTTTATCTTACTTTTGAACTTATCCTGTATTGTACTTGGAAATTTTAAAGTTTATCTACTGAATTTAAACAAAAATTAGGTGTTTTGACTCAATTTTCAACGAATACTTGGTCTAAATTGTTTTAGACCGTGAAAAAAATAATGTGAAAGTTAGCTGAATGAAATAAATCCCGCGCTCTAATAAACCTCGCACCGGCAAGACTCTGAATGAAAGAAACCCCGCGGGTCCATTAGAACGTATACGGGTAAAGAGAATATGATTCATTTTTTAAAAATATGACGCTTACTGCTGCGTTTGACATTAAAACAAGTTCAGCTGTCGACACTTTCATCAATAAAAAATGCTTCACTCTTCGTAGTTTTTTCGTTTCAGGTCCCACAGTTGCAACAGTGCCGATGCCTTCAATCTCCACCTGTGTCGACTATTCCGCCGACTGTCCGTATCAACTGGCCTACTGCACTTCCAGTCAATATTACAACTACATGTATAGCAATTGCGCAAGAAGCTGTGGATTCTGTAAGCCATTGGTACTGTTTCGCAATGTCATCTCAGTTTTGATAGAATATCTTACATTGTAGGAATGTTTTCAAACAAAACCATATTATTGTGACGTTCACATTGGGAGGTGTTGAGACTGGGGATTTGCATTTTCGCGATCGCAGTCAATTACTGTTTTTGGCAGGTTAAATTTTCCGAGTTTTACTAATTGTGTCCATTTAGGCTCAGTCGTTACCGCCACATCGGCTCCGATCCTTGCTCCCAGTACTGCAGTTGCCATAACTTCAACCTGCGTCGATAGATCTGGCGATTGTCCTTATCAAGTGGCCTACTGCATGTCAAACCAATATTACAACTATATGTTCAGCAATTGCGCAAGAAGCTGCGGTTTTTGTAAGTTGCATATTTTAAAAAATACCTATATGATGGCCCAACAGAGTATTCCCCTCTGAATGAATTTGTTCTGGTTCAGTTGGATCACACATGTAAAAGATGCTTCAATCAACGGGGGTTTTGCGATATATAGAAAGACAAGGGGGAGTGTTGAAGGTGGACTTTTCCTTCAGAAATGGAGTACAACAGACCTGACTCACCCAAAAATCTGTGGGTGAGAACAAGAAATTTTCGAAAATTTGAGAAAGTTACCACAGATGAGACTGAGAACTCCGATGGCAAAATCCCCTCCCCCCTTCCCATCCAGCCAGCACCACTGTGTGGCGATCAGTGTTGCAATAGTTGACCAAATTAATTTTAGTTCAATCAGTTTTAGTAATAATTGACAAGCATTCATTTTAGTTAGTACAATTGTACTAAAATTTAAAATTAATAACTTTAGTTAATTTTAGTATAACTTAATTTTTTTGCAGGCGATTGCATTGCGATTACGCAGTATATTGCTTTTCTTTACGTTAATCCAATCGCTTCACGTTCAATTTTACATCAAATTCGTCTTCTGCATCCAAAACTTACTAAAAACTACCTTAATAAAGCAAAAATCTTCACCAGTATGCCCTAAGAAAATTGTAATTTGTTTACTGTTTCATAAATTTTAGAAATCGCAACAAATTTTAGTAATTGGGATTGTTGACACCTAGCAGTAATTCGCTTAGTTGCCATCGTAAGATCGTATTAGTAATAGTCGACCAGTTTAATTTTAGTTAGTGCAATTATATTATTACTAAAATCTTAATTAAGTTAACAATTTTAGTAATTGTACAAGTGCAACACTTTCCCAGTGATCCCAGTATTATAAATTGTCCCCACACCCACAGCCAGAGTCCAAAGTTCCCAATTAACGCATAGTTCAACCAGTGTAGGGCTGAGTAATAGCGGGTCTTTACCTAGCAGACATGCACCGGTATTATGAGAGCGGGCGTCAGTGAACCCTGAGTCCATTTCAAAGCCTGCGCGCAGATAAGGCGATGGTGACCTCTGGCTACGGTACCGCGCGCGATGGCACATGTGCGTGTTTAAACGATCGCATGCTGGTTTGAATTGTGACCTCAAATGATGAGCAGGAAGGCGTTCCCGCCTGAGCAGGAAGCCTGAGGAAGGCGTTCCCGCCTGAGCGAAATGATGAGCAGGAAGCCTGAGCGCAGGCCGTGAAATGGACTCAGGGTTTCCTGACCACCGCTTTCATAATACTGTTCCATTGTCCTAAATTGTCCTAATTTTTGCGCTTGCGAACTTTTCAATTCAGGTTCGGGCGTTACCACGACGGTGTTACAACCAATGCCGAGCGCCTCAAACTGCATGGACAAAACGAACACGTGCGTGGTTGCGATGTGCAACAATATCAATTACGTCCAACTGATGGCCGACCAATGCCCGCGGACCTGCGGAAAGTGCTGAGACGATCATTTCATTGGGACGTGGGACATCAGCTGGCTGTTGTCATAATTATGATAGCATCAGATCGATTGAATGGAGTGCATGATACAGAATAAATTTATTTTGAAGTTAGTTATTGTTGTTTTCAAAAGACGAATTCAATTCAGTTTTTATTTTCGTCTAACGCGTTTATAAGTACGGAGTAATGCGGAAATATCGTCAGGCAAAATTACGTCATGCGAATCAATAAACGAACAGATAGCAATCATTGAAATTAACAAAACCCTTGCTCGCAGTTACAATAACTAATATTATTCACGCTACAATCCTCACGACAAACAGGGGAAATACAGAATCAGTTCAAGCAACACGAATTTTTACGACAAAAACAAGTATCCAATCATTCTACCAGTTAATAATTAAACAAGGAGTCAACTTTCCTTCAGGTGTTAACAAATTTAGCGCGATTTGAAATATTGCCATCACTTCTCACGCAAAAGACACTGCTATGAATGAATAAACAATAAATTGTGAGCAAGCACTGTTCAAAACAAGTAGAAGCGCTGCAGGTGGGCACCTGGAGCCGTATTCAGTAAACTTGCAGTTGGCGCGCACGCGCCATGCAAAGTACAGTATGTTGATTTGTATAGTGCGGGCGCCAAATTACAAGTTTATTATTTAGGACCCGGTTAACCTAGACCCGTGTACGTAAGGGGTAGCCCTATCCTACAGTACCACTTTATCAAAAATTTTGTGAAACTTTCTACTGAATTTGCATTTTGGACAATGAAAATTGCACACAAATCATGTCAGTTGATTATCAGAGGGCTCATTTTTTAGGCAGCATGCATGTATTTGTACATCCAAAACGAAAAATCCTCCTTTTTGGAGAGAAAGCAGTATTCTAATATTGACTACATTTAGTGACTGCGCTACGATCGCAGTTTCGTCTGTTGTCTTATAATACCGGGAGAGGGGGGGGGGGGGAAGTAGGTAGAAAACTATCCAGTGCTTGTTCGGTGTTTGGCTGGAGGGGGTCTAAGTAGCTAGGGGGAATGGGTCTGGGCCCTGGCCAAGGGTGTACCCTTCTCATACCCCTGGTTACAGGTACGGAGAAAGGGGGCTGGAATAGTATATGGGGTTTCAAATTTTTTAATAATTTAGAGTCGGTTATCTAACAGAATTAAAATTTTGAACGATACCACGATCCGCGCCCCATTATTCAATTCACCTCTAGACCTGCTATCGTGCAGAACAAAGTCGGCGGGCAAAGTCACTTTTATTGGCTCATATTCATACACTGAATGCAACTGCAAACACAGCTCATTCAACAAGTCAAAGCTCTCTTTTAATGAAATCGAGCACACATCGTTTCAAACGCTCAGCATTGTAAAGGTCAGAAAACGCAAGTATGTTCACAAAATTTGATCGATTAATTGTCCCACATAAAAAAATTTCGCAAACTTCCATTAATTTGTTAATTTCATACTTGTCCGCGGCTACGAATAATCGAACGGCTAAGAAATCTAAATGTCGAATCGCCCCATTGGACATAAATCGAATCAGTTCTCGCATTGTATCAAAATCAATATCATTCATTACAATGCAATTTGTTCGTTTCTCCAGTGTATCGTGTTTCATCATTGCTGAAAATACAGCACTGCTGTCAATAAACAGCTGTTTTTGCATAAATAGGGGTTCTGAGTCATGGCAAATGATCTGAACAAGATCATCATCATTCATATTAAGGCCTAGGCTTAAGCTCGTAAGGGAATTCTTTTTCAAGAAATTGCAGCTGTTGTCAGATGCCAGGACAAATAAGTTTAATTCATGAAGAAACTCGTCAATTGCAGTCGTGAAGGTTTCATACAATGATGCCGCCGTGGTCCATTCTAAGAAGTGCAACATGATCATATTTGAAGAATGTCCTGTCAATTGTAAACTGGTTGAGGAAAAATCATTGTTTAAGTCGTTGTACTGTATCACAACAGTCATATGAGATTTGTATCTGAGCGACTTATCCAGATCAAAGAATATGTGTCTTTCCACGACAAAACGACATTTACTTGATGAAATTGTAATCGAAAATGTTGTTTTCTTGTTAGTTATTGTCTGAATTATTCGACCAATTATTAATATTTCGAATAATGCTAATCTAGAAATAAGAACACCACCAATAGAAATCGTCATGAAATAAGGCAGATATGAAGTTGATAGGGCATTGAAAAATTCATTGAAAGTAGTCGATAAAAACCACGAAATTGCGAAATCGAATGGTAACGCTAAGAAGGCTACAAAAGATCCGCTAAGAAAATGTTGCAGTCTTGTTACGATAAGTACAAATATAAGCACAGGGGTCAATGACATCTTTTCATCAGCAATTTCTATTCTGATGAATGCAGTACAAAGAATAAACAAAGTCACCAGTGAATTTGATTCCTTCAAAAGTTGCTGTTCAATCTTTGTAAAGAGTGGTGCAAAAATTTTGCGCACCATCTTCTTTTTGAAAAATTTATTGGCTAGCAAAAGTATCGGTATTCTGTCGAGATGAAAATACACCACAATATTAAACATAAACGCACCCAAACAAGAATATTGATCAAATTCTGTGGGGCAAAGTTGAAGAAGCACAACCGTAAATCCTCCTATCAGGATGGTGTCCAAAAGAAATAGTTCTTTTATACAGTTGTATATGTCAGTGTCAATATCAAAGAGCATGTGCAAAATTGAACATAAATTTACAGAAGTTGAAGGCTGGAAAACTCTGTTTTCATTCATGAAGATTGTTGGGAAAAGGAATTCTGCAGATGCAGGTATTTCTGGCTTGGCTTTTGCTACCAAAGTGAAACTGAGAGAAGAATAAATGTCAAATATCGGTAAAATACGCCAGTAATTCTCCAAAAAATATTCAAATTGGTTGCAACCATGTCCCTTAAAGTATTGCTGAAAAAGCGGAATAATGTTCAGTAAGTAGAGACAAGCGAAATCAAAAAGCAAAAGAAGTAACACCGATTTGCGTTGACCAGGCACAAGTAGTTGCGTGAACCGAGCTGACACAGCTGTCAAGAACGTGAAACTTAAACGAGAAATTTGCAGTTGAGGAAACAGAAATCCAAAAGAAATAATGAGCGTTAGGCAATATTTGAGGTGGCTTCTAATCAATGACGGTTTCGTTGATTTTACAAGTGTTATAGAGCGGCTAAGTGTCTGCCAAAACCAATGTGTTTGTTTTTCACACAATAACTGAGTTTCATAGGCTCCAATCTTTTCAGAGATAATGACAAAGACAATGAATGCAATTACTGCCTTCCATGCTAAGTTGCAGAAGTCATTGATTTCCGATGTAGATAAACTGCCGTTAATAAGAGAAATAACAAAGGAATAATATGCAAAGAACAAGTAGACAATAAGCTGGTTTATTGTTAGTTGTTCCCATACTTCAGAAAAACCTGAACTGGAACGTATTCTTAAAAATTCAATCATTTATTTATGAAGATAAAACAGGCGAGCGCGAGCGGTTTGAGTGCGAGTGCGACTCTTCGCCACTGAGGCACGTTCTATGAGACACGTAAATAAAAGCTTGGGCGAGTAAAACCGTTTGGTGGAAAAATCTAATCAATACCGTACACCATAGGCTCAAACGCAATTACTACGAAAGCAATTACAGTATAACGTACTTGGTGGAAGTATCTAACCTCCATGGGCCTCACACTGAGAACTCGTTCTCGACCTAAACTTAACCGTTTTAGCTGAGCTTAATTTTTTTGAATAGAGAATGATATTGGCTACAACATATTAAAAAACAACAAGAATTCATAGAGCTGTTGGCGGGAATTCTAAAGTTTACTTCAAGAATGCGATCAAAAAATCTAGGGTTGTCTTTGCAGAGCCATATCTGAGTAACCCAATGACCAAATTTGACAATTTTTTTTCAAAAAAATCCTATTACTTGTACAACTGATAAAGCAAATTTCAGCTTAATCGGTTCAACAAAGTCAAAAAAAACGGTCAGAACTTTTGTTACACCCTAATTTGTTGCAGAATTAATGTAACACCCTAATAGTTTTTCAAGAAAACCAGTTGAATGAAGTTGTTGGTGAGGCCGGCCAGCACATGCCTACTTTTTTTGAATAATCACAAAATTGCTTACAAGAAGTCGATTTTCCTAATTTTTTGTCCAATGAAGCGTTTCTTTCGCAAGAGCTATCATGCATTGTATCAATCCCAATATTCCTGAAATACGAATTGAATGAGTAAAGATGCAAGTTCCAATCGCTTTAACGCGCGTTATTTTCACAAAATTTGAACTCTCAGAATCTGTCGATTGGTTATCTACGCTCACTACGATTCATTGAGAGATCAAGAGCTTCTTTGAAAGCTCAGAACTTCAGCTTCAATTAGCAACTAAGGGTAGAAGAACTGGATGTTCACGTCAAGATGTCCAGACTTCTGGCGGGAAACTTTTCTCTTTAATTTTCATTTTTTGATCATAAATTTGTCAAACCATGTTACTTTTGTTTCTATCAATGAAAATAAATTTAAAAAGTACGATTTGATAGAAAATTAAAAGGGCTATCGAATGCATCTAAGATCGTCTAAATACCAGTTACTCTCAGTCGGCAACTTTTGCTGGACCCTGTAATAGAAGCGCAGACTGCAATACAAGCGCGGGAAGCGAGGGATCAAAAAAATAGAAGCGCGGGGTCCAGGGTAATCAAAAAATAGAAGCGCATGTGCTTCTATTGGAATAAATACGGCACATCAAATAAGCGCCGCATTCAAATAACCGCCACATTCAAATAAGCGCCGCATTTAAATAACCGCCACATTCAAATAAGCGCCGTATTCAAATAACCGCCGCATTCAAATGAGCGCCGCATTTAAATAACCGCCACATTCAAATAAGCACCGCATTTAAATAACCGCCACATTCAAATAAGCACCGCATTTAAATAACCGCCACATTCAAATAAGCGCCGCATTCAAATGAGCGCCGCACTCTAATAAGCTCCGCACCCACAGGCCGTCGAACGAAATAACAGTGCATAATAATAATAGTGCATAGTAATAATAGTGCAGCATGTACCTGACTTCGGACCAGCGTTGCAGGTATGCTCAGGACTGAGGGTGCATTTCCGTCATACCCAATTCCAACCTGGGCAGAGGGGGGGAGTTCTGAACCATTCTCCTTCCTCTTCTGAAAAAGGTTTTGCCGAGGTACGGTTCTTGTTTCCGGTTAAGGTACGGTAGAATGGCTTGGGTTACGCAGCTCCATCATGCGCAAATTTACTAACGCCAATCATTTTACTGCCATTTATTCGTATCCAACGTGATTCAGTCTCGCTTTTTACCCATCTCAAAGTATTAATCTGAATCACAATCAGCAGTATTTTCATGTACCACCGGTAGCTTGATCTTGATTGTGTTGTACAGTATTAACTCCCGCTTCGCCATACGCTAATTCATATCAAAGCCCCGCAGTGATTA
>JAQGCX010000893.1:0-13350 GCA_034700205.1 Plectus parietinus | reverse complement strand
AAGAAAAATACAAATTTTGAGTGACGAAAATCTGTTTCTGGTGTGAAAACTGAGCACTAAATAAGAGGGGGCCCCCTTATAGAATTCCCCCCCTGTGACGAAAATCTGTTTCTGATGTGAAAACTGAGCACTAAATAAGAGGGGGCCCCCTTATAGAATTCTATTAATTCTTTTCAGAATCAATTACTTAGTTTACTTAAAATTCCCATCAATTTATTTCGTATTTTGTTCCTGCTACCGAATGAATGTGCTGTGCGGATTTGTTGCAATCAGAAAGAGACATACCGAAAGTGCAGGAAACACTGTATTACAACATTAACAAAAGCAGCGCATAACACATTTTGTTCGCTTACAGTCATATCACGGTGAAAGGAGGCCACGTTGGGCAAGTCAGGCTACGTGAGACCGGGTGAGAACTCTTTCACTCTTTGTCTTGTTTCGTGTCATAGAGGAGACACGATCGAAAAGGTCGGCGTGGGTCATGGGAGGTATGGAGGTATCTAGTCCCTATAAACTTTCTTGTAATATGAGGAAAACAGTGCAACATCTCCGAACATTTATACGCTGCACATGGTGAGAGGGGACAAAGAGACCCACCAAAATCCGCCCAATTTTGGCCGACCTACCCGCCACGGATATATACCATTTCCACTTTAATAAGGACACTTTCCAAACCAAATAGGACACTTTCCAAACCACATCGGACACTTTCCACACCAAACAGGACACTTTCCATTTCAAATGGGACACATTGAGGGCGTATACCCTGAGCGCGTATCTTAATATAGGACCACAGAAAATTCTAGAAGGTTCCAGGAACTTTGGTCTGGAATGTTCTCGAAAGTTTCAGTACATCTGCGAAGGTTTAGATAGATTTTCTATATTAAACACACTGAATTTTTTTAAATGTGTTCTATTTGATTTGGAAAGTGTCCGATTAGAAATGGAAAGTGTCCTGTTTGGTTTTGAAAGCGTCCTTATTAAAGTGGAAATGGTATAATTCACACTACCGTACAGTAACTGTTCTCATAGAAAGATTGTTAGTTGGATTAGTAGACACATTCACGCCATATTTGCACGCTATAAAACGAAGGAATTCAGTGCGTGTAGCTGCGCTCAGTATCAGAAGAATATATGGATTGCACATAGTGAAAGTATCAAAGAATACGTAATACCAGTAGGACATGACGTTACCGTCAATCGGTGCATCTGGGAAAGCATTCGTCGCGCCCCACAATGTCGAAAAGATGACACTAGAAACGTAGGACACTGATATGATGATATTAACGATAGCGAGCCGTATTTCAATCTTCTTTCTCGCTTGAAAACTCTCGCTGCCTTTATTAGGCATCTGACGACGGTTTACTTCTACGAATACGAACTCGGTCGCAGTGCAGCGCAAACGGCTCGAAACATCAATGAAGTTTGGGGCCAAGGAAGTGTTAATGTTTTTTTTAATGGTTTTTATTTCGATTAATAAAGTTTATTCTGAGCTGAGATACGTTGTTTTAAAGTTTGTGGTTGAAAACCTGCATTATTTTCCGGACAACCTAATAACTGTCTGAATCAGCGCCAAAAAAAATAAGACGGGGGTGAATTTGCCAAAAAATTTCGCTACTACGTGGCGAACACGTCTTATTCACCTTTTTTCGCCACTACGTGGCGAATACGTTTCTTTCCAAAAGACGGAGGTTTCTTTCCTCCCCGTTGCCCCCCCCTAGCGCCGCCCCTGATCTGAATCACTGTACTTTCTGTCAAATGCACTCTCTGTCGGGATCGCTGCGGCTGCTGCAAAGAATAAAGCATTCAACTAGATTGAAATCGAAATATTTCACACTGAGCCAAATTTCTAGCGTTCTTTGGCTATTACGCTCGGAAATTCTCAGGCCCCCACTTTGCGTCCCAGCTGTTGTGCTGGACACAATATATTGCTCGTTGTGTGTCTTTGATTGTGCATCTGAGTATTTTGTCGCATCACCACAGCAAACTGTATTTTAATTTTCAATATTTACTTATATCTATCTCTGCTGTCACATTGGTAATCAGTCTTTCAGTACCTGCTCAGACTGTTTGCAGTACTTTGCCGCCGCAACTATAGAGGTAAAAATATTGACTAGGCAACCTTTACCTGCAGCAGACTTATCGTAAATGTCGTAGGTTAGGGAAAAGGTTATCCAGAATATTTTACTGTTTTATTTACCCTAAATAAATAACTGGGTACAAGCAGGGCCGGATCATGGATACGGGGGCCCCGAATACATATATACTGAGCCGGACCCGGGGATCCTCCGTTGGCGACTTCGTGGGGTCCTCTTTTGTACTATGGCGGTCGGGGGGTCCGAAGATATGTATTAATCCGGCTCAGGGCACAACTCATATGTGTTTTTGGGGCGATGCCAACTACCATTACCCGGTTGAAGTGGGCTAAGTTTTATTTAATCTCTCCTCCCCCACCGTAGGCGGAAAAAAATTGCATCGATTTGCGTACCATAACCCTATTTTCGAGCGCCAATTAAAATTTTAGAACTGAAACTTGAATTGGGTTATAGTATACAAAATTATGCAAATTTCTGGATATGATATGTTAACTCCTCCCCCAACTTTTTGACCCCGAACAACTGTGTAGTCGAACGACACCTTTAGTCGACAACACAGTTGGTCCAACTGTGTAGTCTAGTCCAACTATGTAGTGGAACGACACAAATAGAACGACACATTTATCTACGGAAATGCGTCAAGAAGGAAGAAAGAAAAGAGCTACTCCGGTGCGCCAGAAGCAACGCCACAGACTTATTAGCGCCCACCCTTCTTTTGGTTGGTCAGTGATTGCGAGTCCGACTGGCACTGGTGGCCCCTTCACCAAAACTACCTGCACAAACTTTCTCGATATGACTAGGACTGGGTGATCAAACCAACACACCATACTGAACCTGTTGGGATAGTTTATGAAAATCAACACTGATTTGATAACCATCGCATACCTAACCTCCCTGTGAGCGCCCAATGCCACAGTGTGTTTGGGTTCTTTGTATTAAGTTGATTTGCTGCCACGCGGAGCTTATTCCAAACAATTGATTGACTTTATTCCACTCACACACGACCAACTCTCACAACGGTAGAACATGAACTACCTTGGTTCACCAGTATCACTGCAAATAATCAACATGAAACCCAACGCACCAAATGGTCAAATATTATTCACTCTTCCGATCACGCCACCCATTCTTCTCCCGATACCGACGCAAAGCAAGATGTAGAGTAGACATTTCGATAGAAAAATAAGGATCATTGAAAGTAATCGCGCTGGTCGCGACACCCCCCCCCCAGCCATAGGTGTACTTGGGGGGGGGGGGGGGGTTGGGGGGCTGTCCTCGAAAGTCCGAGGGGGGGGGCGGAGAGTCCGCATTTTTTTGAATTTTCGCGCCAAAAATTTGCATATGCAAATTTTTAGACCCTCCGACCCTCCTCCGGATTTTAGGATTTTGATTTCCGACCCCCCCCCCAACCTCGGACCCCAAGTACACCTATGCCCCCAGCTGCAGGTTAGTGGAGTACAAATGCTTTCCGTTGTTCACTGTTCATTGTAAGTAATATTGTGTTTATGAATTATGTCCTGCTGACAAATAAAAGGAATATTTAACAGACACACATTCGCAAATCTGAACTGTAAATAGCGTAGAATATACTGAGAAAAGCAAACAGCAAAGAGGCTTTTTCTGCTGCTGCAAATCTGTCAACATTGATTCTGTCAAATCTGTCAAATCTGTCAACATTGTCAACGGTTTGACGGCTATAAGTTACGTACACATGAATTGTCGCCCCCTCGGTCTCCGTCTCACTTAGAGCGGCGCATTGCGAGTTCAGTTCTCAGAAGTGTCTGCAACGAAATAAGCCGATTTTAACGATCAAGTTTTACCCAGTTCTAATCAAGTTCTACCCAGCGCAGCTCGCGGCTTTCAACGAATTTCACCAAACATACGGAACTTAAGCAATTTGTCCGTCAAGAACGGTTCCCCATTTTATGTATCAGTATTATTACTTCAGTGCAAAATCAAAACAATTATGGCATATCTGGACATTTCACAAATCAAACATATCGCGACTCTTCATGAAATCGCCAGCTTAGACATTTCAAACTTGAATAATCGAGCAGCATTATTCGTTAATTGCAATTTTACCAATGGCACTTCTGCTTCGGCGCATGATGTGCGATATTTTCTTGATCATTACCAGCCCATTACCAAACTGGACGAGATCATAAGTTTACTCGTTTCAGCGCTTCTTCTAACTGGCCTGATAATAAACATTATCTTTTTCAATATTGTTTTGCGCAACTTTCATTCCTATTCTCTTCCGTATCAATTATACTACTTTCTACTTAATCGAGCAACTTGTGATTGCATTGCTACCGTACTGGTTACTGTATTATATTTTACGTTCATTTTTCCGATTCCATTACCCGATTTTTTCTCGTTTATGATTTCGTCAAGTGGATATTTTTTGTACTATGCAAATTTTGCGACCAATATTTCAGTATCATCGCTAAAGCTGCTCGCTGTTACAAAGCCACTACTTTATCGAACTCATGTGACAAGAAAACTCTGTGTCAGTTTTATTATCGCAACTTGGATCTGTGGAGCTTTCTTTGCATTTGTATTGACATCCGCCGACTCTGGGCCGAATTTCTTTTGCGAAACAGATAAGAAGTGTGCAACAATTGGAAAGTATTTCTGGCTAGTCACTGCAGGAGTATCATTCCTGTCTATTTTTAGCATTCTTTGCATTACCGTATTCTTTGTTAACAAATCACAGAAAGCGCTGCAGAAGAGTTTATGGAAATTGGTGGTTATTAATGGTGCATTTTTTCTTTTCAATGTGCTTGAACTTCCCGGCGTTTATTTGCATTTCGAAATGAATCCAATGACAAAACAACGGTTAATTGCTTTGGGACGTGGCCAGTGTATTCTTTTCGATGAAAATCAGCTAAATATGATTCATTATGTTTCCATATTCCAGTTGGTGTGGGTGGTGCTTATGCATAGTCGCGTCAGTGTGGACCCAATTGCTAGTGTTCTGGTTGACGACAAGCTGAGGAAACATTTGAATAACAAATTTTGCATCCTGCCTCATTATTGGCAGAAAAAATCACTGAAAGCAACCTTTTCGACGATTATAGAAAAAAGAAAATGGCGATTCAGTACATGAACGATTGTGAACTATGCACAATTTAAAAAATCAATTACCGTTTAGAAATGGATATGCTGATACATTTTAAGCAAGGAAAGGTACCGCTGTTATTTTATGCTCATTACCAGTGATGTCCACAGACCGGTCCACAGAAAAAGTGCGGGCCGATTAAAAAAAAAATTTACTCAAGTTATAACAGAGTCACGTTTTTTCTCATACTATTGTCAGCAGTTGCTTCAGATTTGTGTTTTTTCCTGGCTCCAAAGTATTTGCACATATGTAGACAGTGAAAAATATATTAATAATTGCAAAATAAATTTTTTTTAAAGAGTCGGCTGGCGGGCCGGCCCACGGGCCACTCCCTAGAAAATGTGCGGGCCGCGGGCAGAGAAATTTCTGTGGGCGGGCCGGCCTGCGCGCCGATTTTTGAGTTTTTGTGGCCGGACCACACACTTTTTGACACTTTTTAGACACTTTTTGCGGGTCGGCTGTGTACATCATTGCTCATTACATAAACCGTGGCATATGTGTTTATCTTTGTTTATGTTCTATGAGTGACCAACAGCACACTTTCATGCAGACAACATACCTCATTTATTCTAATATAAGGGCAGTCTCTAATACGAGGTTGTAACGAAAGTTTTTGTGCATAAATACAGTGCACAGTGTGAGTTTATGCACAAAAACTTTCGTTACAATCTAGTATAAGAACCCCCCCCCTAAAGCGAATTCAGTCACCGAGCAAGCAATATTATGCGTTATTTGTGTGCCTCTCCCACTGAGAAATATTTTACTCGGTTTTCTTTCATTTTTCTCTCGGAAATATTGCAAATTTTTCGAATCGAAATCAAAACTCAACGTGGCAATTTTGGACTTTTAAGGGAATCGAAATATAGGAGGACAAGCCCTTATACTAGAATAAAACGGTATGCAACTAACCCCTACACATGCTCGTATTGAATATTACGTGAAAAATCAATACAGCTCTACTTCGAGCACCATTGCACAATGCAGCAGTTAAAAAACTGTTTCTTTAATATTAATTTCCAAAGCTGGACCCTGTAAAAGTAGTGACCCTGTAAAAGTAGTTGTTTTGCGGAAGGGATTTGCGCAGTAATATGCTTCCTTGAAGTCAGAGCTGAATCTGCAAGGAAAAATTGAATAAGTGTACTATTTTTCACAGAGCTAAATATAAACACCTAATCTTGTTCATTATCAAAACAAAACTAAGTTATAGAAGGATATCGTTACAAGTGGAAGATGGTGAGTTGGAGTGGTCTTAAAGCAGCATGGAAAAAAATACTATAAATGGAAGATTATTGCAGAATGTGTATCCCACGCCTGTGAGTGGGGTCCGAGCCCCCGATTTAGTTATGCTTTGCGGTGACATTATTTAATCTTTTGAAATAACTGCCTGTTGTATTGAAAGTAATAAATGGCTGCTGAGGGTGGGCGTGGGGGAAGATGTTGGCCCAAGCCAGCGTATCAAGGGCATTGCCATGGCACTGGAATGGTTCTTTGGCGGCGTATGTTTGATTTCTCAAAGCGACGTCCAATCAGCGCTGCAGCGGCCGCCAAGTAAGCCTGAGTGCATACCTGTAAGCAGGGGAGGACAAGCTACATACAGTCCCCCTGGCCGGATCGGTGCAGTACCAGCATGTAGCTAGCTACATGCATTCTCCCCTTGCCAGCATGTAGCTGACCTCGGACCAACGTTACAGGGATGCCTGAGAGCTTATTTGCATTCACGGATCTACAGAACTGACGGGACAGGCATATGAAAGCATTAAATAAAGGCTAAAAGTGTTCACATTGTTCGTTATGTGGTATTTGTTGTAGATGTGATCGGTGCACCGATTAAATTTGCGGTAGGTGCGTTCGACCCAGACGTGGGCGCGGGGGGAGGGTATGGTGAGCGCGAGGTATATATTCGCATCTTACGCTTAACTCACAACGTGTACAAATGGCTCAATGCCAACACGTGCTACTGTGAGCCAGAAGGTCGCTGGTTCGAGTCACCACGAGTGCACTGATTTTTGCATACCCCCCCACGCGCATGTCTGGCATGTAACCACCGCGGGTTTTATTAGAAAAATAAATTATAAAAAATAGCTGACCAGTGGTCTGTACGAACTGCTCGTAGGTAATCTCTCCGCGCATGTATTTCTCCAGCGCTTGTTCGTAGGAAGAATTGTTTTCGCCTTCGCTGCCAGCAACCATCGCCTGTTCCATCTGCACGAACCATTGTGGTTGGCGCTGCGTCGCTGCTGAAGTGCTCGGCTGAGTCGCCGGATCGCTTTGCACTCGCATCGGACGCAAACTTTGCAAGTCGTCCTCGCCACTCGACGCCATTTCTGCAACAAAAATTCAACCCGTCGCGTTTGTGTTTCACATTATACACACAATCGGTCTCAGAAATTTCAGGCATTCCTTGCCCAACCATCCGGTTAAATAATTTATAAACAAGAAAAGATAGAAGATTTCTGCGGCAAAATTTATCCCGTCAACTTGGTGTTTCACACTGCACTTGTTTTTGGTTCACAAAACGTCACACACTTTGGTTAGGCGGTTATGGATTGTTTAATAATTGGAAACCAAAAAGCATCGCAAAAAAGCAATAGTAGTATCGAAAATATCAAAGTACTCGTTAATAAAATAAATATTATTTCACAGTCTAAATTGGCTTTCATGAAAAGAAAAAGAATGTCAATTTGTCACAATTAATGACAGTCAAAAATCAACTTTGTGTTTCAGACAGCATACTCAATCAGCTCACTAAATTGTACACTCAATCGTCTTTGCAAGGCTTTTTAAATAACTAATAATAATAATATTGATAAAAAATAAGTGAAAGGTAAAGCACTAATAAGAGCTTGGTTAAAAATACAAAAATGGTACACAAATAATGATTTATTTTGCTGATAAAAAAATCAATTGAATCGGAATATAGAATAAAAAGTCAATTTCTTACCTTTCAGCGTCGAATTTTGGAAGTTTGAAAATTGGAACTGCTGAGTCGCTGACACTTAACTGCAAATACAAAATTTTCCTTAAATTCTGATTGTCACATTCAGTTTCTTCGTCGTCGCGTTCCTTTTGCTTACTACGGTAACTCTCAGTGGCCGTTAAGAGAGACAATCGTGTTGAGACGTAAATTACTTTGATCAATGATCAAAAAAAGTAACAATACCACAGCATTTTGGGTGGGGCACACATGGGCGAGGGGGAATGGGGGAACCCCTAGGGGTTCAGATACCCCTAGATACCGAAACGTCTAATGAGATGGACGTTTTGCCACGAAGAAAAAGTTTTCGTTTTGCCATGTAGTCGTTTCCCCAGTCAAAAATTTTGGAACCAAATTCCCTCCTACTCCTCCGACCTTACCCATCTCTCGGGTGGAAGCAATGCCCAGATCAAGTAGTATTAGGAACTGGAGATACCCAGATAGAGAATTCAAACTACGAAGTTTGCTGAAGTCCCTCCCCCTCGCTCTGTATCCCAATCACTGACAGCTCCAGTTCCACTTCCACTCTTATCCCGTGTTCGCTGCAAAAATTTACCACGCCGCCTCAAATGAAGATACAAGAAAAACACCACAACACTTATTCTCTTTACACAACAATTACGTATGAAACAATTCATATCTAAAAAGACCTAAGCATGCGAATTCAAGGAAATATGTACACTTATTCATTGAAACAACACAACACGTTTGAACTGGAAAAAGACTAAAATATCAATGGACACTTTTCGTTAAAGCGTAAATTTTAGCAGCTTAACAACCTTTGATCATCCCATCAACAACCGTAAATGGTCAACAACACAGAAAACAAAACAATGGAATGGGGGTTCAAAAAAAGTGTTACAGCAGCAGCAGCGATTTTTTCAGTTTCCTGGACTGCAACTGGAAGGAGATGGAACATTTTTCTTATGTCTTAACACAACTTGGTTCCGGTCGATCCAGGGCACGAGCGCTCACATAAGTCCCCTTGGGGTTCGAGGTTGGGGAGGGGCTCGAAAGTAATAGGGTCCGAAATTCGAGGAGAGTCATACATTTGCATATGTAAATTAGGCAATATTACGGTATTTTTGGCGGGAATTCAAAAAATTCAAATTTTTGCATTCAATATAGTATTTTTTCGGCCTTCGGCCGATTTTCGAGGGGGAAGGTCGGTGAAATCCGCCCACTTTCGACCGGTTTGGGGGGATAGCCCCCCCAGCTATAACCAGGGTTACCAGACATCCAAAGTGCCAAAGGAGCAGTTTGAAATTAATAAATTGACGCCAAATTTTGAATTTGGCGCTAAAGGCGCCTGCGCGCGCAGTGCGTAATTTCATGAGGCGCTCACCCAAATACGAGCGCTTACGGCTGGGGTCCAGGGGGCAGAGCCCCATGAAATTTTGAAATTTTAACATGATTTACATGAAAAATTAGAGCATTTCCAGCATCATCTACTCCATCATTTATGTGGTAAAGGAGCAAAAGGAGCGCTCAAAGCTCCACAGGAGCAAATTTGCTCCCAAGGAGCAAGTTATATTTTAGGGAGCAAGTAAACCTCCAAAGGAGCACTTTGCTCCCTAAAGGAGCATGTCTGGTAACCCTGGCTATAACTGACTCTAACGCCACCCATCCCAATTATATGATGATCAATAAACTAAAATCAACAACCATCAACAACCAAAATACAATGTTCACCGAAATCCAACACGTTCCTGAAGCTCCAAACACGTCTGTGCATGACAATAAAGGAAAAACACTGAGTATATTCCGGACCAGGTCAATGAGAACAATCTATCAGTCAAGAAGACTTTGAAAATGAGATTTCCTGTAGCGCCGTTGTGTGTGCCGAAAAAGTAGGTTATTGCTACAAATGAAATGAACAAACAAGGCACATGACAAAGACAAATAAGTCTACGTATGTTCCGCTGACTAAAATGAACAGACAGTCGTGTCTGCAATTTAAAATGGTCGTAAAAAGCTTTGCCCAACAATTCCAATGCGAATGCCAACATATTCAACAATACCCAGTAATAATAAGCTTTTGACGCGCCATGCCATAGGTAGACAAAGTAAAAAGTGACAGCACCTCCTACAAGTCGACCGAGGATACTGTATTTTATGCTTAATTCATCGCTAATTCGGGAAATGGGACGAAATAAGTGAGTGGACAGGAAAGCATAGAGACCTTGATCGAAGTAACGCCATGTTACTGAGAACAATGAAACATGAGCAGTGCAGATAGGAGGGAACGAAGTTGTCCATAGACCGTCTATTGCTGCGAATAAAGCAGGGATACCAAAAATAGACATATATATCATGTGGAAGAATTGACTAGATGCATATGCGATGCCGAAAAACTGCCAAGAATTTGTGAATTGCTCTTCCATCAGCTGAGGATGACGCATGTATGCAGCCTGGTAGAAGAAAGCTGTGGAGATTTCAGCAAGCATTGACCAGAAAGCTATTCGGAGTGCCATTGAGGTGAGCTTTTTGAAGTCGGTCATGGACATTTTCAGTTGCCTGAAATCAACGATTGATGATTTTGCAATTAAAAATATAATTAAAAATATATGGTTGTATGAAGCAAAACAGTACTTTACCAAAACCTTGTAGACTCGGAATTTCTTCAACGGTTAACTGAAAATTGCATGTCGTTCGAGCAGAAACAAATGATGTTCACGAGACATACCAATTTTTTGATTGAGTATCATTTATTTAAATGATAAATAACTATTTCCTCTTTTTGTCTCACAACGATATTGGCAGCCAAAATTCTTGGTATACGGTGTGTCTTTCAAAAGCGGTTAACCGTCGAAGAAATTATGAGTATAAAAGACTGCACGGAATGGGGGGAAAAATTACTTTACCTGCTGGCCATTTGTTGTCGAAAAGACTGGTATGGAACAATCAAAATCGTTGTGGTCGGCCAATACAGACAATAAGCTGCTAATTCCAGGAAGCATATGTTGACTGGTGGAAAAGCTTCAGATTCATTCAATAAAGTGAGACTAAAGCTGACGATTTGAAAAAGTTTGTATGCTTTCAATAGAGTACAGTCCCAATCGCCATTGTCGAAACGGACTGTGACATTGTTGATTAGATATAACCATATCAGTGTGTAGGTCCATATTAAAACTTTGCCAATCAGCTTGCTTCTTGTGTATTGAATTTGCCTGTAATAGTCGCTTTTTATTTGAACGAATGGTAAGTATTGCGCAGAATTAAGGATTAAAATATGACAACGATGTGGTCATGAGCTTCTTTCATTTTGGGTAAATATAGGCATGGGGGGAAAATCAGTTGGAGGGATGGGTTTACACTGGATAGAATGGGGTCTTGACCGGTTTGGGGGTCCCCGGCAGACCCCCTCCCCTCAGCAAGGTATTGATGTCCAAGTCTGTTGAAGGGGTACTCTAAAGCAACAAGGACAATATCAATTGAGAAACTCTTGACATGTGCCTACTTATTTTCTTCAATGTCACTGACTTACTTCATTTTGTGAGCAGTTAGCAAACAGATTACTGCGAAAGCAATGCACTCCACTATTGTTGTGATAGGGTAGAGTAAAAGGTGTAACAGACTCCAGAAAATTAGGCAAATAGCACGGTTATCAGAAGCACTGAGTAGATGACTGCCCAAATTGAATACCAATGAATGAGCCATCAGGCATAATATTGTTTGGGGCAATTTATAAGTCCAATGTGCCCATTCATTATCTGAAACATCTTTCGGAAATCCAAATAAAGTTTCGCCTTCGGGCAATTCCAAGTTTTGTGATTCATTATAAGCTGTGACTATGCCATAAAGTGCATGACTAATTGATATGAACAAATAGAACAGAGATTCCAAAAGTGGAAGTGGGACGAAGTGTTTGTCCAATGCTTGCTGTGACATTTCTGAAACGATGTTTTAGAAAGGAGAGAGAGTTTTCAGTGAGCCTGTGGGGATGGGGAAGGAAGGGGTTACTAGTAACTGCTAAACAAAATCGCTTGAAAAATGTCGACTTAGATTGAATATGCACGGCATGATTTAATGCGATTAGATTACTTCATTTTCAATGAAGAGGGCTATGCCATGTTCAAATAGCCAGATGCGGTTTGGTAATATGAAAACAGCTACGTTGGGCTGGAACATAACTGAGCCTAACCTAATCTAGTCAAACAAAGAAGTACGTCACATTCTCGCCTCAGCAGGGATAAGATGACGTGAACATACCAAGTATATAGCAATGAAACAAAAAGTACTGGTCTATGTGTAGGTGCTATACAGGAGCATGTAAGGGAGAGAACACACAGCGCAGCTCAATACGTACCGCATTGAATTCGTAATTTCAAGTAATGCGCGACGCGCTTTGATACAGACTAATCCTTCCCGAATTGCATTGATTTTGTGTGTACAACTGCGACATTTGGTGTAAATTCACGCACCTTTACTATCCATTACTGAAACAACGAGCAGACAAATACAAAAAATGTGACGTCGGCATTAAGATCGACGATCCCCGACGCATCATATAGTTTCACGTTCAGCGAAATTTCAGAGCGAAATCACAAAACTCACAAAAACCAAGAAAACAAAACGCGTCTCCATCGCCATTAGTACATCAGTACATGGTTGCCATTCGAACCGAATTTGATGAGACGGAACACCAAGAACACGAGCAAGTGACTTCTGATTGAATAACTGCATCTACTAGCCCATCCGCAGAATTCAAAGAAGATATAGGGATTGTTGAAAGCGACGAGTCCGTGGAGGGCGAGACTTAGCTGCAGCGCGCATCTCACGATAAGTCTGAAATATTTTCATTGATTTGAGGGTAGTGGGAATCAAGTTTGATTTAGAAAACATCAGCGAAATTTTAAAACCGAACAATATTGTAACTTGAACTAGTACAGGGTGTCCCAAAACTCCGTTCCCACCTCCCTCGCTCTAGCGACAGTTCTGCAGAACGTATCAAATTGCGTTTTTTTCATTCAAGAGAATAAAAAAACTGGACTCGAGGCTAGAATTTCGGCTTTGGTGCAGATATCGCTGAGAACGGCCTTGCCTTGATACGATTTTCGCGTCAAAACAATAATGCACATTCTCTGCGATTTCTGCACTAAATGAGCCGAAATTTTAGCCTTTAATCTAGTTTTTTAATTCACTTTCGAATGAAAAAA
>JAQGCX010000892.1:0-13353 GCA_034700205.1 Plectus parietinus | reverse complement strand
ATTCGTACTGCAAGGTAAAGCTTTCCTATTGCGCTCTCGTAATAGACGAGTAAGCAACGACAGTCCGTCTCCAATACATCTGTATAAGACCCGCGTGGCACGACAAGTTCAACAAAACCGAACCCAGCGCAACTGTGGGCGCCTAACACCACAAGTTTTGGTGCATCGGCTTGGTCAGTCCACACCTTCTGACTGCCTCCTGTTTGCCTTTGTTCTGCCGCCGGGGAGAGTCTGCTGTGAACAGCAGATAGGCTACAGTACTCATCCGACAACAACCAAGTCTGCTGTGAACAGCAGGTCGACTTCAGTATCCAACGACAACCAGGGCCAACAAGCAGGCCAACGACCGACAAGGCTCAGACGGCAACCATCCTCATTGACTAGGACGACGAAGAGCTCCGGACGCGGAACTCTCATCAGCCAACTCAATCGCACCATACAACGCAAGTAGAACCAAGACGAAGAACCAAGCTAGCGCGTTCGTGCAGTACCGGGGACGGATTCTACGCTGTGTCGCGAACAGCAGAAGAATTCGATAAGTTGCCGCCTTTTTCGACAAAAACAGTAGCGAGAAGCGCCTGATCAGCGCGTGACTGCCCGACAAGCATCGGCGGCCACCCTAGCCATTGCAGGAATCTGTAATAGACCTGTAGTGAGCAGCAGTTCAGCAGGACCAGTCTTGGTCAGTCAATTCCGACAAGTCTCAAAAGTTTCGACAGTAGTGGGGCAGCTCAGTGCCTATTCGACAAGGCTGGTACAGATCTGTGTACACAGTCAACAAACAAGTCCCTTTCAAGAGACAAGAAGCTGCAAGTGGTGTAGTTAATCAAGTGACTGAGCATTCAGTTCATCAGAACAGTGAATGCTGAAGACTGTGCAGTTGTAGCTTAGGAGCAAACAGTGACTGCAGATCTGTGTGGTTACTGTATTCAAGCAACGAAAAAACAAGTTTCGCCATTTCATTCAAAGGCCGACGTTAGGTACACGTCAGTGGAAAGTACGGTAGAAGTAGGCGGAAAGGGTACTTTGCATAACAACGGCTGTTGACTTAATCATTCGGAGAAACCGAAAGCCTTTCGAATTAATTTCTGGCATTGAAAGCCAGCAACGATTAGCATAACAGACGACAACGATTTAATATCCTGGGAACAAGAACGCTTTTACGATTCCATTAACCAACCTTCCCATTGACAGAAATTTGCATCAGAACGCAGTCAACAAAGCATTCAGTGACAACAACAACATGAGTGGACCACTTCGACGAGTGATTGGTCCTGCTCGTGGCCGGCTCCAAGTGCAGGTCAACAACTTACCTAACCTGGTTCCAAACATAGAGCCAGGAGTACTTCCTCAAGACACCTTAGTTGCGCTTGTCAATCTACGGAACCAGCAACAGCATGTGGTATAAAGACTAACCACTGGGATCCGCTCCCTTCAAGACTATAATGGGCAGTGGGCCAATTTGATGGCTGCCCTGCCAGAGGGACAAGAGGCCAGAGTTGCAGAAGAGAAAATCTACCAAGAAACGACAACTGGACCTGGCAACTATGTCGAGGTTATGGAAGCGGCGCAAAATGCGGTCGATGACATTCAGACTCATATGGGGGAGACTGATCGGCTTATACAGCAGATTCAGATGCAGATGGGAGTACCAGGTGCAGCTGAAGAAGGGGTGCAGCAGCCAGTGCAGCAGTTGGTGCAAGAGCAGTTGCAGCAGCCAGTGCAGCCCATCCCAGGGCATGCTCCGCCTCCCACCTATCCTCTTCATCAACCACAACAGAACCAACCTGGTGAAGCAGATCCAGTTTTCAACTTCAACTTTCCAGCTGCTCCACCTCCTGCAGCTCCAGTTCCACCAACAGGTGCACCCAGAACATACCAGCTACCAGCTCATCAACAATCAACTCAGAGGCCACCAGGAGGCAAGGGGATGGTACACCTTCCAAAATTACCACTGCCAAAGTATGATGGAAATTTGCTGAAATTCATTGAATGGCAGGATTCGTACAATGCCTCAGTTGACTCGCAAGACCTGGCAGATGTGCAAAAATTTCAATATCTGCGAAGCACGTTGACAGGGAAGGCATATGATGCAATAGCGGGAATATCAGTGACCAATCAAAACTATCAGGAGGCAATGGCTGTGTTGAAACAGCGCTTTGGCGACATTAACAGCATAAAAAGATCCCTTTATGAAGAAATTAATCAGCTGTCTGTTGCCGCAAATCGCACAGATGACCTGCGCAAGGTGTCAGAAGGCATCGATCGAGTATGCCGCCAACTGCATGCTCTTGGTGAAGATGTAAATCACCCAACTCTTGTCATGCTTGTGGCAAAAAAGTTGCCACAAGCAGTCCTCCTGGAGTTGGGCAAACACAAAGCTCCCAATGAATTGTGGAGCATGCAACAACTCCGGAGAGAATTAGACAAGCTTGTTGCCAGTCGTGAAGAGGTTCAGCAGATGTTGCACCCACTGGTTGCTGACTCAAGCAGCTCTACAATTGAACAAGAATACAAGCCAACTCCATTTGTGCCAAGAGGTGGTGCCGCCAGTCGCGGAGGAGTGTCTTTTCATGGTGCCAGAGGTCGAGGAGGTGGTGGTTATCCATAGCAGCAACAGCAACTACATGCATCTGCCGAGGCTTTCAGCACCACTGAACATGATCCATATCAGCAGGGCTACGCAGAATACGAAAACTATGACAAGTATTATGCAGAGGAAGCATATCAAGTGCCATCATATGCTGAAGTGGACCAGTACTATGAAGAATCTCAAGGATTCGCCACCATCCAGCATCAGCCCAATCAGCAGTTGATGCAGGGACGCTCACAGCAGGCACGCAACAACACCAGCAATCAATATCCTACATGCACATTTTGCTATGGGAATCACTTCAATGATATGTGCACAGCTGTGGTTGCAACTGGCGCTAGAAAGCAGAAGGCGCGGGAGCATCACTTATGCTTCAGGTGCCTGGTGAGCACCAACCACTCAGCCAGGGAATGTACGCGAACAAAACCATGCTTTCATTGTGGCGAAAATCATCATTCTGCTCTGTGTGAGCACAGAAGTGGGGTACAAGCTGTGGCATCAGCTAATGCTCAGGTGCCAGTGCAGCAACTGGGATATGCTTATGGAACAGAGCATTATGGCCAACCAAGAGCACCTCATTTGCAACCTCAACAGTTGCCTCAACCAGTCCAGCATTCAGCACCAGCTTCTGGACAGAAGAGTGGTGGCACAGCAATGCCCATGTATGGGCCACCAGCTGGCTATCGACCACCTGTTCCAACAATGAATCAAGCACCGCGACCATATGTCCCAAATTTCAATGCGCCGAGGCCAGCTGCTCCAGCTCCAATGGCTAATCAAAGAGGAGCTGGCCCTCAATACAGTACCCCGCGCATGGTTGCGCCAGTTTCTCAGCCAGCGACTACACACTCAGCGTGGTCTGAAGTGGCGCAATATGATGAAGAATATGTGCAGCAGTATGCCCAGTATGAAGCATCTGGGCAGTATACTGTGCAAGAAGAAGCTGCCATGCAATGTGGAGAAGTTCCTTCAGCTACGGCGCAAGTTCGATTGCTCACGGCGCAAATAAACGTGCGTAATCCTGACAATCACGCACAAACAAAAACAACCAATCTTTTCATGGATTGTGGTAGTGACTACTCATACATACTTGACTCATTATCAGCAGAGCTGGGGTTGACAAAAACTGAAGAATCCCGTCAGGTGTTGTTGAACACCTTTGGGGAAACAACATCAAAGCCTGTACAGGTCAAGATGGTTAACCTTGAGATTGCTCTGCAGGATGGAACTACAATGAAGATAAAAATGCGATCAGTAGCTAACATGACTGGACGTCTGAGACGACACGCAATTTCACGTGAAGATACTGACTTTCTGAGACAGGTACATCCCTTTGGCATGGCTAATGGGCTGCCTCATCAACAGGAGTTGGTGACCCCAGAGATTCTGATTGGACATGACATCTTTTGGGAGCTTCTGGCGATGAAGGAGGCCACCAAGTGTCCCTCTGGACTATTCATCATACCCAGCAAGATAGGGCTTCTCTTCGGTGGCAAAAAAGATGTTGAGGCGCTGGAGCCTCTTCAGTCAACAATGTACTCAGTATATGGAGTAGAAGATGAAGATGTGAGTTTTACTCCTGCTATGGCGCTGAAGAAGGCAGATGAGGTGAAGATGGAAGAGTGGTGGAACCTGGAGGGTATTGGAGTGATGGACTCACCCCAGGTTGATGATGATGAAGTGGCACAGCAGATGTTTGACACATCTATCACATGTGAAGATGGACGTTACTATGTGAGTTGGCCAATGAAGTCGTCCAACCCTGACTTGGAAACCAATTACTATCTCGCTCTGGGACGAGTGAAGTCAACCATCAACAAGTTACGGCACTCTCCAGACTTGCTTATGATGTATCACAACATTATACTGGAACAGCTGGCTCAAGGAGTGATTGAGGAAGTCACAGAAGCAACTGAAGAAGGAAGACTCACACACTATCTGGCACATCAAGCTGTCCTACGTCCAGACAAGGCAACCACAAAAATTAGAGTAGTTTATGATGCGTCAGCAAGAATTCGGAAAGGGGCAAACTCACTGAATGACTGCTTGTACAAGGGCAGTGTTCAGATGCCAGACCTGTGCGGAATGCTTCTTCGATTCCGATCGCATGCTTATGCGTTCTGTGCAGACGTGAGGAAGGCCTTTCTTCAACTGGGGCTCCATGAAAAAGATCGTGATGTAACACGCTTCATCTGGGTAAGAGATCCAATGGCACTGGTGACCAAGGACAACCTGGTCATCTATCGATTTACAAGAGTCACCTTTGGCATTATCTCAAGTCCCTACCTTCTGGGAGCAACGATACGGCATCATGTACGAGCTGAAGAAGGAAAGGAAGAGGCTGAAAAGACCATCAGCTCCATTTATGTGGACAACTACATAACTGGCGCCAATGACATTGAAGAAGCAAAACAGGTCTACCAGCAGAAAAAAGACCTGTTCAAGAAGGCGCAAATGGAGCTGTGTGAATGGTTGTCAAACGAAAAGGAGCTGAATGAATACTTTCAGCCTGAAGACCGAATGAAGGAGAAGAAAACGAAGATCCTGGGTATCATGTGGGATTCACAGGATGACACATTGCAGATTTCTATTTCAACTGGATCTGAAGCAACTGGATCTGAAGAAGTCATCACCAAGAGGTCCATCTTGAAGACAATGGCCTCCACCTTCGATCCGCTGGGGCTGGTGTCCCCCCTGATGCTGTGGGCGAAGATTTTGATTCAGAGCCTGTGGCAAGAGCAAGTGAGTTGGGATGAGCCCATTTCTGATGTGCTAAAAGATGTGTGGATCAACATTCTGAGAGGTTGGAGGGAAAACGCGCATTTCTTCCTCCCCAGACCATTTACCTATGACTGGGACAAAGCAAAGTACCAGCTGATCGCGTTTGTGGATGCATCAGTTAACGCGTATGCTGGCGTGGTCTATCTCCGCATTTCAACAGCCAACACAACAGTGGTCCAGCTGGTGTTTGCCAAGAATCGACTTGCACCAAAAACAAAGAAGGAAGGTGTTGCAAAGAAGAGAAAAGAAGAGTTGACAATCCCTCGATTAGAGTTGATGGGGATGCTTATGGGAATGCGATTACTGCACTTTGTCTCCAAACAACTGCACATGGAGATAGAAAAGACTTTTTTGTGGTCTGATTCACGCATAGTGCTACATTGGATTCAGTCAAGGAAGAATCTGTCCGTGTTTGTAGGCAATCGAGTTAAAGAAATTCGTACTTTAGCTGATGAGCTGCAGGTGTACTTCAAGTACATTGAAACCATTCAAAATCCAGCAGATCTAGGCTGCCGAGGATGCTCCCCGCAGCTGTTTGAAGAAAATACACTGTGGTGGAATGGACCAGCCTTTCTTTCCTCCAATCAGGCGTGTTGGCCAGACTGGGAGGTGGAAGAATTGACACCTGAAATGATACTCCTGGCAGAAGCTGAGTACCAACCCTTACATGAGGCAACATTGCATGCTGCTGTAGAAGTGGTTGATGTGTCACAGTTGCTTGATGCAACGCGGTTTTCGTCATGGGGAAAAATGCAGCGCGTCACCACCTACTGTCTCAAGTTCCTGCGTGAGAAAGTTTGGAAACAGTTGTCCAAGGAGACCCAGTGTCATTTTGAAGCAAAATTCCAGGTGGTGGCTAACTTCCGTGAAGGGGAAGCAATTGTAGCCACTAATGTGCAGTGGGCCACAAACATTCTAATCAGGCAACTACAGCAGAAACATTTTGGTGAAATTTTTGTGGCGCTAGCAAAAGGAAAAAGCCACCCACTGCAGAGTCAGATGGGAATAAATGTGGATGATCGAGGAGTCTTGCGCTGCTTTGGGCGCCTGTTGGAGGCAAATCTTCCTGAAGCAACAAAGTTTCCTATCTTGTTACCTGCAAAAGCACAAGAAACGAGGTTGATCATTCTGCAGTGTCATGTGGAAGTGTTGCACAGTGGTGTTCAGTCAACTCTTGCACAAACCAGAGAATTTTTCTGGATTCTACGTGGACGTCAAATGGTGCGCAAGGCATTGAATACTTGTCGAGTCTGCAAAAAGTTCAGCACAGTGCCATATTTACTGCCAGAAATGCCTCCACTTCCAGCAGCTAGGGTTCGACCAGCTCAACAGTTTGAACATACAGCACTGGATTATTTTGGACCAACATGGATCAAATTTCCCAATGGTGGCAACTCTGTACAAGGAAAAGCTTGGGGCTGCATCTTCACGTGTCTGGTGACTCGAATGGTACATTTGGAGCCAGTACTCAATCTTACAACAGCTTCTTTTTTGAACTGCTTGCGCCGTTTTGTTGGGAGATGAGCACAGCCATCATTTATTTTGTGTGACAATGCAGCAACTTTCAAGCTTGCAAATAAAACGCTGCAGCTAGCATGGTCACAAATCTTCGAGGATGATGACACAACATCGTATTGTGCTTCAAAAGGTATTCAATGGATCTTCACGCAGCCCTTATCACCATGGCAAGGAGGAGTTTTTGAACGTATGGTGGGATTGACAAAAAGAATCTATCGCAAGGTCGTTTCGCGACGTTGTCTTACATATGATCAGTTTGAAACTCTTTTGGTTGACATTGAGGCAATCTTGAACAGTCGACCTTTAACCTACATCTATGATGACTTTTCTTCCAAGCAGTTCTTACGTCCCATTGACTTTCTCATGCCATACAAGCAGTTGGGCTTCCCAGCATTTATCGAGGACCAAGATGATCCTGAATATCGGCCGCCCAATGTGGAATCACGCTTTCAGGCTCTGGACATGTGGAAAAAGAGCCTCAGCTTACTAGACAAGTTTTGGATTTTTTGGCAAAAGGAGTACTTACTTTGCCTACGTGAGAAACAAAACCTGCTTCACAGACATCCATACAGGTATTCGCTTCTTCACCCTCATGTGGGTGACATTGTACTTGTTGCGGGGGAGGACCACGCCCCACGTGGCTTATGGAAATTGGCAAAAATTGTTGAGTTGATCCGAAGTCAACGAGACAATGAAGTCCGATCAGCACGTATCCTACTGCCCAGCAAAAATATCGTTGTCCGGCCAGTGAATTTGCTCTATCCATTGGAACTTTCTGATGGTCATGGTGAAGATGAAGAGGCTGAGGTATGTGGCACCAACCAAGGGGAAGTGCGAGTAGCCAATGGTGCTGATGAAGATGTTGAAGATGTGGTTGTGCTACATCAGCATCAAGGATGCATAGCATCATTGACAGGGAAGCTGGAGAAGGTGAGACACAAGGTCAAGTGGATGATGCTGAATCGGGTCAAGTGTGGGTGCACAAAGGCAGTGTGCACAGCCAAGAGGAAGGCAGACGAGGGGAGGGGAAGCAGCTCAAGCTCCTCTTCATGCACAAGATAGCTCTCAGTCTCTTCAACAGGCTGCTGTGTCAGTGCATACTCAGTCAAAGACAAGAAAGCAGCGACCCATATTTTACATGCTTTCCCTGTTTCTGATTGTCTTTGCACTACAAATTCCATGGGTGCAAGCCATCAATGGTCTCAAGTCATCCAACTTAAATAAGTGTCCTTCAACATCTCTTGAGGCTGTGCATGCAACAAAGTGCACAGCTGAAGGATTGGTGATTATGCACATAAAAGAAAAGGAGAATGAAGGAAATTTGTGCTGGGTGGAAAAGAGATGCAACACAACAAATGAGTACATAGATGCAAATGGAAAGTGTGCCAAGAAATGTTCATGTCAAGATAATTTTGAGTGTTCATTCTATGAAGGAGAGCCACTACAGACAAAAGGGGACAAAGAAACCATCCTACAGTTAGCTGCGCCAGACTTCTGCTCATTTAAGCCTGACAGCAAATGCAACACAAAGCCGATACATATCAGACTGAACCAGATACAGCTGTATGATGGAACATTTCATTTTGTGAAGTCTTTGCAACTCAAGCAATCTGAAGCAAGTGAGGAAGAGTTTGAGTGTGTGGGATTGGGAAGTGCAACCATTGGCACCCCTGCATACTGTGAGAAACACAAATGTTCGGCAGTGGGCACCAGGCTATGTTACTACAAGATGCAGGATAAGATATTCTTTATAAATGAAGATGGAGAAATTCCGATAAAGAGCTGGGGAATAATTGAAACTGAAGTTTACACCAGGAAAGATGTAGAAGCAGAAGGGGCAATGTGCTCATGCACACTTGGAGGAATAGAGTTGAAATTGGAGGAGAATATTGGTACTGTCGAAGTATGCTCTGTGCCTTATTGCTATACAATCAGCAAGCCACAAAAGGTGGAACAAGTAGCATTTCCAAAGGAAGTTGTCATTTCCTCACACGAAATTACAGTGAAAGTCTGGAGCAGAGGATTGTTGGTGAAGCAATTGGGAAAGAAGTGTAAAGCATCCTTCTACTGTGAGATGCTTACCTCATACTTTTCCCTGGAACTTTTATTCAATCCACAATGTGCACCAAAAGCAATCTGGCTGATGGCCTTTGTATTGCTATACTTTGGTTCAGTAACTATCTTCCTACTAATCAAAATCACTGTTTATGGATGTCGCGGCTGCATGTGTTGTGCATTGTATTCGTACAAGTGCTTGCGAGTGGTCCGACGATGCTGTAGGAAGTCAAAGAAGAGAACATATGAACAGTTTATTTTGCCAACATATGAGGTACTCAACTACGATAGCGAAGAGGAAGCACCGCATATCCAACCTCCACCAGTTAATCCGGGATCTAAGTACCTCCTCTTGGCAAGCTCAAGCTACAGCAAAGCGACACGTCCAGCCAGCAAAGGTCTACCATCCTCACCTTATATTTACATTCTGTGCATCCTTATCTATTGTACTACAACAACTAATGCTTGTGCAGCTTCAACTACTTTGACAGCTAAAGAAACTACATGCAGCCCAAATCAGAATGGAACAACAACATGTTTGATCAATGAGGCCATTCATCTCTCACTAGTTCCTGCAGGTCAGTTATCGTGTCTTCTGATAACTGACAGCCAGAATCGACTGATGAGAACACTATCTATTGGTATTGAAAAAGTTAAACTTGTCTGCAACAAAAAGAATGAGTTCTTCACCTGATCTCATCAGATGAAAGTGGCTGCAAGTAAATGATGTCAAAGTGCGGGTAGCTGTGGAGGAACATATTGTGAGTCAGTCACACCTGACACCAAGGTACGTGAGCTCGATGGAGAAGCAAACTCAAGCCCAGGAAGGTCACATTGTGTGAGCAGCTGCAAAGCAATTGCCTGTGGTTGTTTTCTAGTCACTGAAGCTTGTTTATTTTACCATGTGTATATGGTACCACATCCAGAATCAACCAGCACCTTTGAGGTTTACTCATGTCCAACATTCAACTATCACATAACAGTGATGGTGCATCTAGAAATGCTCGATGGAGAGAGACAGCAATTATTTGATTTTGTGCCAGGGATCAGCCAGGTCTGGTCGGATATGCAGATGACCATAACGTCTGTCAGTGCGCCACCCACGCCTGTGCTAAATTACAACTTTGTGACCGATGGGACAGAACGGACTGCAGCAGCTCACACTAACCCTTCAGGGCAGTTGATGGCAAATGCAATTGGAGATGTTCAGTGCCAGTCAAAAGCCGCAGCTGACAGGTTTGAATGCGAAATGGCAGAACAACTTTGTGACTGTGATATACTGGAAGAAAAAGTCCGATGTGCATGCTTGAACAGAAATATAGATGAACTATTTAACAAAGAAGAGTATGTGTTACCTCTCAATTCTCAAGGCATCTCACTATATGTGAATGAGGAAACAGGAGTTGTGGAGGCTGCGTACAATAATATAGCGACCTTGGAGATGCAGATAAGCATGAAAAATCTCATGTTAAAATTGAAACAGGACATGTCAGTGTGCACATTGCTCGTGCATGACATTAGTGGTTGTTATTCTTGCGTGGTGGGAGCGAAAATACTATTCAAATGCTCAATGGACCAAGGCTCCAATTTGGCATTCATTAAATGCAAGAACACATTCTTCACAACAAAGTGCACAGCAGAAGGATATGAAGGCAAAGCTGTACTTTCATTTTCACAAGCAGAAGTTGAACTAGAGTGTGAAGTTGTTTGCAATGGAGGTGTGACCACATTTGAAGTGAGTACAGTTCTAGCCTTCCTTGAAAAGACGCCATTAACTAATGTGAGTAGCGCAATATCTACTTCTAAAGAGCATAATGCAGAGATAAATGTCGATATGGGTTTCTTATCAAACTGGTTCTCGACTCACTGGTTCAAGCTATTGTTAGTGGTCGCAACAGTTATTGGAGGGATTATTTTAACTATATTGTTCCTTCCGATGATACTTCAAGGCTTCACGACCTGCTTGGCACGAATAACAGCAATTGAGCTATTGGGGCGGCACAACAGATATGCCACGCTGCCGAGACCACCAGCCAAAAACATGTAGCCAAGGAGGAAAGAACTGCAGTGAATGGAGGGAAGAATGAGCTGCAGTTCAGCTTTCATTTTTATTTATAACAATTCATATAACCGATGGGAAACTTCTTTCAATGTCAGTGAACCATAATATTTATTGGCTTACTTATAATAGCTGGAAAGCGGTTGTTTGGCACTTCATGACAGGCAAAAGAAATGGAAATGAATTGGAGAATGGTGACAGTGGTGTTGGCGTTGGCCACATTGGAGCTGCAGTTGGACCGCGGGCGCGCTACCATGAACAGCCTCAGGTGCTATGAATACAACAGCAACAAGACTATGGCACCAGAAAAAATTCCAAACATCCAGATAGGATGCTTTGCTCAGTATCCCAAGTGTGTCACGCGCCATAAAGCCGGCATCATCAACTCTGCTGGATGTGCAAAGAAAATCGATGAGTGCGATGGGTCCACTGGGTGCCATGAAACGAAGAGTGGAGTCTTCGTCTGCTGCTGCAGAAACGACTTGTGCAATGAGCTCAAGATGAACACATCCCTGAAACTCGCCCTGATGAGCAGCTTGATCTCCCATCCCACCAAGTCACAGTCTGGAGGTCAAAAGCATCGTGCAACAACAGAGGAAGTACAGACCGAGCAAGAGCGCAAAATGATGATGATGATGAAAAAGCAAGAAAGTTGGAAGACAGTAGAACCAAAGGCCAACGCCAGTGGCATAATACTGCCATCAATCCCAAAGGCAATGGGACCAGCCGCGAGCAATCAGACAGTGCTGGTTGCTGATGGCAGCAAGGTGGAGTGCACGCTGAGCACCTGCTTGCTTGTGGTCAGCGCCTTCAGCATGCTGCTCATGCTCGTCCCGGTCCGCAACTTCGGCCTGCTCTGAACACTCAACTGTCTCAACTGTTATACCTTCCCACTAGTCTGCTCTTCATCCTTCGCGCACTAATTGGTTACCAAACTGTGGTATCACCTGACTCTCATTTTTGAGTCTGAATGCATGGAATAAAAGGTCATCACTCACGCATCAACTTCCTTAATTTGTTACTGATGGTGACAACAACATTGGGTGTGCATCAACCGAATCGACGCTGAGAGAAGCCAACGTTGTGTGCCCCCCGAGTGTCGTGAATGGCCAACCATTCCCGAAATGAACAATGCCGAAATAGGGCAGGTCAAAATCACGTGAAAAAGAGATGGGGAAAAAACGCTGACTGAACCGATGACCATAAGTTATGCAACAGACCGAGAGAAGAACGGCGAAGCAACGTATAGGGAATTGCGATGAGATGATAATGTGATCGAAGGGGGTAGTGCACAATTCCCTATACGTTGCTTCACCGTTCTTCTCGCGGTCTGTCGCATAACTTATAGCCATCGGTTCAGTCGACGTTTTCCCGTCTCCTTTTCACGTGATTTTGACCTGCGTTGTTCATCTCGGGAAAAGTCGGCCATTCACGACAATCACGCGCTCACTTTGTAATTCCATTGCTTTTTGCTTCTAGTCGGTTGTCCTGCCTCAGCAGAAGAAAGTAATTGTCGCACAAATTTTTGGAAGCTAAACTGAATAAATTTGATCAAACTTAATTTACCCAAATTTAGCGGACACTTTAGCTGATATGGACGAGATCAAACAAATGAAATTACTTTAATTTTGCATGAACAGTTAGAGAAGCAATTTGAAGATTTTCGAAAAAACCTGTAACAATATCATGAGTAAAAGTTACCCTAGAATGATAGCCCTTGTTCTCCTCTAACGAAATGGTACAAAATGTTTCAGAGAAATTTCGAAGAAAAAAGACTGGTACCAGTGACTGCTGAATTAGAGTTCAATGAAAATTGATGCGCTATTCAAGCAACCAATCGATAGAGAAAAAAATGAGCTTCAATTGGAATTTGAACGCTTGGCATTTGTCGAATACCATTTTATTTGACCAAGAAACTGCTCTACATCGCCGAGCGCCTTCATATTTTGATTGAAGACGTGAACAATTTTGTGATATGGACGAGATCAAACAATTTTTTGCCGATGATGCATGATTAGTTAGAGAAGCAATTTGATGAGCACGTTATAATCAATTAATGTTCAGATGACGTCAGACAAACCAGTCGGGCGTTGTTTGCTGAGCATTGCGGAAAATAAATCAATACGCTAAATACACTATGTCTGTATTTGCCTGATCATCTCGATAGCATAGGTGAGATTGAGATTGACCGAAGTGGGAAAAAATGGGCGAAATTTTGTTAACCCCCCCCTCGCCCGCCGAAAATTAGCATAAATTAGCATAAATTACGGTAATTTTATGCAAATTTATGCAAATTTTTAGGCCAAAGTCATGTTAACCCCCCCAACTTTTCGACCCGACCTCACCT
>JAQGCX010000891.1:0-13362 GCA_034700205.1 Plectus parietinus | reverse complement strand
TATCAAAGTACCGTACATGAGTTATGTCTCGAAGCTACTACTGAGTTTGGCGTTCAAACTCAGTTGTGTGAAGAGCCAATTAAAAAATTAAAAAATGTTAAAAAATGTTGGAACTAAAAAATAACTGACCACTTTCTGAGTCATTGAGCAGGTGAACATCAGTGTCTTCTGCTGAAAATAAAGATACGGTAACGACATTCTTCGAAGATCTTGTTGTCCTACGTCTTTTCGCGAACACATGATGAAATGAAGTAAACAATTTCAATACCGCCGGCTCTCGCCCTCGATAGATTGATACGGCCTTAGTAAATTGATAAAGCAAACAGAATATAAGAGAACTTACGATCAATTAAAAGAACTCGGGTGTGAGCGCTGTGGACGAGCAAAATGAGAAGAAGATTGGGAGCGGAGCGGAAAGAGCGGATGGGATACATGGCGAGAGAGCGTCCGATTCAGTCGCGACACCGCCATCGTCGCATTTGATGGGCCGCACCAGCAACTGGGTCAGTACGCAGGTGAGGTCGGACGCCCATCTCTGGCCAGCCAATGTTCCCCCCATTTGACGATTCGGCGGGTCGCACAAATCCTCCGTTTATTGTTCCTTTCGCACTTATGGTCGTCGGTCGGTCTTTGCATCAGTGGAAATCGGTCGCGAATCATCGGTCGGCTAAGATAGGCACACATTTGAAATCATTCAGGCGATGTCCCACTCACCATACATCACCATCTCCTCCACATCACGCCATTGAAATTGACGTAATGGGCTGTGTCATATTTTTAGGGATTGAATTGAAATTGAAATCACCAGTCTTAAGGGCGCTAGTCATCAGTGTTCCAATAGAACTAAAATTAGAAATTTCTTAGTAAAATAGGGTAGGCCTAGATTGCCATGGTAGCCCCCATCGTTGCCATGGTATGACGTCATAAGATAATCATGAGGCTTACCCTATTTTACTAAAAAATTTCTAATTTTAGAACAATCGGAACACTGGTAGTCATGCTGTGCTTACTTTTACGCATTGCATTTTAAATGGGACATATCGTATTTATTCTAATATAAGGATAGTCTCTAATATAAAGACACCGCCTAAATCGAATTCAAGCGATATTATGCGATATTATGCGTTATTAGTATGTCTTTCACATTGAAAAGTGTTTTGTTCGATTTTCTTTCACTTTTTTCTTGGAAATGTCGCAAATTTATCAAATCAAGATCAAAACCCAACGTGGAGATTTTGGACTTTTAAGGGGATCGAAATATAGGACATCTTAAGAATAAATACGGTATGTGCTTTTTTGCATTTCATGCGCGATTTTGCACCGGAAAAAAGTCGCAAAGAGACAATGGTAGTGACGTAACAATAAACCCATCCAACGCATTTCGCAACTCCACTGATACTTATCTACAATCAAGTTTCATTTGCACCGTTGCGAGTAAGTTGGTGGAGAAGAACGACGATTTACAAGTTTCAGCAGAATGAATAAAAATCGCCGATCTTTTACGTTCATACGATTCCTTTATTCGAGGACGCAACACAGGTGTAATCATGCGAAGGTCGACCATTTCAGTTTTACTACTATGTTCACTCTTGTCTTGTGTTGTACATCATATAAATGGAGCAGTTCTTCCGGCGAAAAGGAGAATCAAACGTGATGAAAGTCCTGGTCGAAGAGGCGTCGATGCTCCAACGAATTGGACGTCACTTCATTGTCTACTTCCTGGTTTCAGCGATTTGTTTTGCATTCGACCGCCAATACCCTTATTCGGGCCCCAACAGTTGTCGAATACTGGTCAAACCGACATTCTGGGGTGCATTTTTTTTCATTTGGCAATGTATCTATGTTTCTGCATTTAGATTTCTCGCACCTTTCAATCCTCCCTACGTAGGGGACACCACAAATGTTGGAACACATGTTGGGGCTACCGTTGGCAACCTGAATGCAGGAACGTATGTTAGTTTAATGTACAGTATACTTGAAAGCTGTGCAAAGTATCATCTTCTCTCTTAGAGGTGCAAATATTGGAACTGGCAATCAAAACGGCAATCATCCTCCATCGGGCAGCGTTTTTCCGGGTTCGTCAAGTTTTCCTTTGTATGAAAGCTCCTCAAACACAGGTTACCCTAATTTATTTTTCCTGCAATAATAGGATTTTTGTAAAAATAACGAAACATTAAATAATTTGTGTTTTTCATGGCATATATGTCTATGAATTGAATATTTGGAGATATTATTGAAAACAAGTGATAGGAAAAGCAGACAAGCCCAGGTACAACATTTTTATTGAATTTCAGGGTCCGACGACTCTGATGATCCATTCCCAAATTATATTCCTCCTCCACCATCGAGTAATTCGAACAATAATCAAGCAACGCAGAAGCGTCCCGTTCCTAATAATATGCCGCAGCATTTAACCACAGTTCGTGCTCCAGTACCTGTAATTGATTATGACGACAGAGGACAAGTTTCACAGATTAGCGAAAGAACAGGTTAGTCAATCATTTTCTTGACAGACCCATTCTCAATTCTTCCAGTGTTGAAGTTTCGTTTCACCAGCTTGATCTACCTATTTGTCTTCCTCATTTATATTTTTTCTCCCCTCGCTTCATTCACGGTTGTTTGCTACATTTGTGAGCTTTCTCGTGCCAGGTGATTCAAATCGCCTACTTCCTAGTGCTGCTATGCGCATTCTGAATAAAAGATGGTAAAGATGTAGGTTTTGCACGAGATCGCTCATTATGTATTTAAAGCATTCGCGTGGGGTCGTGCCGTGCTCGTAGGTAAACCTATTTTTGGCTATTTTTGCGTCGTACGAGTTAACACCACGCATTTTTAAAACTTTGGAATTCAAACATACCTGTAAGCAGGGGGAGGGGTCTAACCTAACCACATACAACCTCCCTTGGGCCGGTCGCCCGAGTACGGTACATCGTGTCGGGATTTTGGCTAATCTTTCGCTAATCTGTGAAACTTGTCCTCTGTCGTCAAAAAATTCAAATTTTTTTTGCGGCCTTCGGCCGCAATCACAGGGAGGACCCTTATCTATTTGCGGCCGCTTCGCGGCCGAGGGTCATTCTATCCAGTGCTTGTCCGGTCCGACCGCGAGGGGGAGGGGGGTGGATGTAGCTAGCTACATACGGAGTCTGGCCAGGGGGGGCCTGTATGTAGCTAGGTCCCCCCCGGTTACAAGTATGCCATGTACCGTACTCCGTCGATCCTCCTCCTGGCCGCCAGCATGCGGACACCAGCATTACAGGTATGTATTCAAATGACGTTTTTTTGTTTTCAGCAGAACCAGACGCAAACCCATTTCCAAATTACGTGCCGCCACCATCACGCAAGACAGACAATCCATCGTCAACACAGGGCCGTCCATTTTCAAATGACTTCCCTCCACCCTCGCCCGTAACAACAACCAGCGTTCCAGAACCGTTAATCGATTTTCAATTCACTGCGCAAACTTCATCGCTCAGTCGCACAACAGGTATGAAATCTTATGTAATGTCATTGTTGTTGTTCTCATATAGTGTATATTTTTATTTCCTCGAATATGTACTAGTTTTCCTTCGAATAGCTTTTTTCAGTAATAAATCACGAGCATTGTTCGAGTTCATTTTCAAACAAAATAAGAAATGTTCACTATTATCATTTTTTGCTCGCTCACATAATTTTGCCGTTTGAGATGAAATTCCGGTTGACGTTGGTGGTGAACTGGAACCATTAGCTGTCGTGCAACAAAGAAATGCGCCCAACGTCTGGGAGGACAGACGAAACTAAAGACGAGAATGGCAAAGACTTTCGACATACCTTGTACTAGTAACTCGAAATTTTGTGTTATGCTTGCATTTACCGCTATATTGTTCACCCTGCTATGTTGCATCATATTACTCTTCCTCTTATGAAAATAATCGAGATGTTCTTCAAGCATCAAACTTTGATAAATGCCTACGCATGTTCATTGATAGTGTTTGACTGTTATTTGGCCACATCATAATACTGATGCAAGTGTGGTCATCCAAATGTTACTTTAACATCGGGTCTTTCCTAACACTTCCGTTTGCTACGAGATTATCGAATTGCAGTTGTTCACTTATTCGTGTCCATGCTGACTGGCTGAAAGTACGAAAGAGAGGGATCAGATAGACGTAATTATGATGCTATGAGTCAGGAGGTGTCAGGTGGGTCAGCCGTTGCTAGGAGACGGAAATGACTAGAGCAGGACACTTTACTACCTGATCTCACGCAAATGTCATGAAAACACCTCAAGATTTATTATCTTTTAGCACACAACGGTTGACAGATTCATCTATTGGTCGTGACATTTCAGAATATCTAATGAACATCACAGAGTTGCACTAACTCTGAACTCTGCTTAGACACTTGCTCGAGATCGGTTCTGTAATCTGCAGTCACCATATACACATTGAGCACATCTAAAGGGATGCATAGTGAGAGCACATTTGCATACATTGTTCGCATGATTGATTTGAGCTACTTCATAATTGTCACGTAAGTAATTACTGTTCATTGCATGGCTGACAATGAAAATATTTTCTCGCTTCTTCATGTTTTATTTGGTCTGCAGACAACTAGTAAAGGTTACATTGCTCTGACTTTGAAGTGAGTCAAATGTCAGATGTGCCTCGTTAAGCTGATGAAGAGCGGCAATCAAATCAATCTGCTTGATATACGTATGGGTTTTTGGACAGATATCGCGCCTTTTGCAAGCTCTCAAAGATTACTTTTCTTGCATGATTTCAGGGTGCAGCATTATGCGTTGCGTCTCAATGAATGGAAAGCGGACATTCTCGCTAACAATCCGGCGCGAAGGAACGGGAGAGCTGCTCAATGAAGCATGCGTCTAGAATAACGGCGACCAAAGTGCAAAATAGCGAAATGAGACAGACAACAGAGCGTAGGAGGGAGACGGAGAGCAGTGGGATAAAGGAACGTCGCTTCAGGACAATCAGCACAATTGCAGACGTGGCCGATAGAAATGCAAACAGACAGATTCGCGGGAAACAGCGGAGGGGGGCGGGGCGGAGATGGAAGGAAATTGCAGCCGGTTGGTTGGAGCGCTGCGTCGTGGACAACATTAATTTGCGGCGCGCTGGGGCGTGGCCTGTGGCATTCAGGCCATTCAGTCTAATCAAGCTTTGAAAATCTTGCCCCGACGGCCGCTTGTGCGTGTGTGCGTTCCAGGCTCATAGGCATATCATCTCCGCCTCTCGTCTTGTGTCGTCGCCCTTCCTCGAGGACTCGGTTCGTCTTTGGGCAGCCCGCGTCGCCAGCTGTGTCTCCATGAATTATTCAGCCGCTTGTTTGCCCATGTCAGCCCGCGACTGTTAACCCCAACGCACTCACCACTAACCACTCCCCTACTCCCTGCTGCTATTCGAGTGACAAATGGCTAGAGACAGGCAGCAAAGTGTCAGTTCCATCTTTTTCTCATTCATTCGCTCTTAACGTATTTATGCTACATTTTCTTTGACTTTGATTTTAGAATCTGAACATGACGACTTGAATTGACTGTTTTCAAAAACAAGGAAAACTTTACTGGATTTGCAAACTGTATATATGACGTCAACGCAAACTTATTAACTTTAATCTGCTGCAAGTAGTTCAATCTAGTAAAAAGCTTCGAGTTATTATTCAGCGAGCAAAAAACATGCGATCTCATTCCCAAACATTAAACAGTGCTCCTGCACTGATGTATGCGCTCAATTAAACAAAACTAACTGCAAATACCGTATTTTGTGAAGATTTTTTGCAAATAACATTGCATATGGGCCTATATTTGTAAAGTCTGCTATTGTACTCGTTGGTATGCAAACATAATCTGTAGGAATCACCTGTAGTTTCTGGATGGTTGCAGTTGATACGAGACAGCTGCTTTCAATCGAGTTATTGGCTGATCGTTTTTGTGAAATAACTGGATTATGGGAATAATATTGCAGACCAGACAGACGACTGGATGGAACACTGAGACAACAACACCTGCCTATGGATCAATTAGCTATCAATTGCGAGAAGTGGGTCAAGAATCGCATTCCTTATGTGATTTCATCTCACACACTGTCTCCATATTGGCCGCCACTTGTAAGTTTTTTATGCCTTAAGTCATATTCTTTCACAATAAGCATTAATACTACACATATTACCTCAAGTACAAGAATTCAAAAGAAGGTTATTAATGCGAAGCTTTGATTAAGAATAATTATCAATAATGAAAGGGAGCAAATTTACTCGCAGAAATGTATGTTTCGTACCACGGACGGACGGAGAGGTTTTTGAGCCATGAAAGAGCGCTTGAATGCATAGCTTATTAGCTGCAACACAAAAACACTTTGGTTATAAATAAGGTTATAAATTTAATCACTCATCAATCGTTGCGTCAATGGAAAGCGCTTGCAGCCATATAAAATCGAATTATTCATTGAATTTTGTTCTGGGACTATAAACTGGTAATTAAACACGTTTTTCTAATAATATACCACATTGCAGCACTTGGAAGTGGTCTCTTGATTCTAATGTTCATCTTGACATCACTTATGACTTACTTCGGTAAGTATCAATTTGCGAAAATAATTATAGAGCAAAATAATGTAAGTATTAGGTTGATTCATAAGTCTTTGGCCAATTTTTTTTCATGACATTTTATTATTATCTTTCGCCATTCTTGAAGCGAGCGAAGTGGTTCTTGCAGGTGTTGTAGGAGATGATGCCCTCGCCGTATACTTCCACCAGTTGGCGATGGGCGTCGATCGCTTTCTTGTATTGTTTCGTTGTGAAGATAATAATAAAAATGTCATGAAAAAAAATTGGCCAAAGACTTATGAATCAACCTAATAGTAATATGGATTTATGCTGCAATGCTGAAGCAAAAGACTGGTCGCGGAGTTTCGGACAATACACAATCGAAGGAGAACATCGGAATGGAAAATGAAACGATTCGTACCTCTACGTTCGGTGAACATGGTAGTGCCGCGCATCGGACCGCCCGGACCGCCGCGCAGATTGGGAGCGACGTAAGTCCCCGACTGCGCCTTCCGCTCGTTCTCCTTCATCTTCTCGGCGTTCTGCGCTGAAACAGAAACACCGTCACTCAGACCAGTCCATGTCGCGTACCGTCGCCCGGCGCTCCTTCGATGTCGTCCTCGGGGTAGAGGTCCTTGTAGGGACAGTTGACCGACCAATGGTCGTTGGCCTTGCAGTGACGACAATGCATCGCCGACCCGCCCTTCTCGCGCAGTTTCTTGGCCGGATCGTCGGCTTCCTCGAGTTGTTGCTAAAATGAAAGAGATGAAAGATAAGACTGTAATAGACTGTATTGCGATGAAAGATAAGACTATATTGAGTGCGGTGGTATGTGCACGAAGTAATTAAAACATCGGAGCATCTCCAATATTGAATGTACAAACCTCGCCGGCTCGGTTACGCGTGAACTGCATGCGCACTTCGTCGGACACGAAGGTGGTGGCGACCTGCGGACCGGAAGAGTCGTCCTTGCAGTCGCCAAACTTGCGCCAATGTTTGCGATCGGCGATCGCCTTCGGCACTTTCTTTGTAATCACCTTGAACTTGGTGATCACCTGCAAAGAAACGCATTGGTTGGCATAGTTGGCAGCTACAGACTGTGTGATACAACAGAACACCAAACATCCAGCCTTCATCAATTTCAAAAAGCTACCTTGATCTTGTCGCCGGCGTCATTTACAGTGTAATCGGTGACTGTCTTTATGCCATCTTTTAACGTTTCTTGTCGTTGACCAACAGATACTGAAGCAAAGATGAATTTCGTTAAATGTTGCTGAAAGATAAAATCCTATTCTACCTTCTTGTTCGACTGCTTCGGCCCAGCTGCCTATCGCCGATGTTGTCGTCGTTCTGCAACAGTAGTAACATTGATAGGTATTCAATGAACAAAATGTGCAAGAAGAACAAGAAGCCAGCACGAATAAATTGAAATACAGCTATTAACTTACAGATTGGAGAGCTGCGTAGCGCTTAGGCTAGCCATCTTTTCAACTTTCTTCACAAGGACGTCAACAATTTCTCGCTGAAACAACGACGTAAGAAATTTTGGGAAAAGATTTCTTCACTGCTGGCAGTTTTGGCGTGATGAACGACGAAGTGTGCGCGCGCTGTGTCAAAGTATAGTAAGTTCCTCCTCTGGCAGTTGCAGACGATCCTGAATCAATATCGTGCTGGGACATTTTTCATGTACGTCGATTTTCTTTCTCTTCCTCGTGCACGTACGTCAACGTGCGTGCTATCGTTGGCCATCTAGGCCGGTTCTTCGCCCCCGGGTGATGTTTACCAGTTTAGTCGTTTGTTTATCATAATCTTGATTCTGCACAACAACAAGTAATAGGAACAACATCAACAAAATTCAGAATCACATACAGTCTTCATAACAGTCTTCGCCGTGCTCGATTAATCTCTTGTGACGTCGGCAGAGTAAAGGACAAGGTAATCTTTCATGGCTGCAGAATCCGGTATTCGTATATTTTTAAGATTATCGGAAGCAGGGAGCTTGCATGTTGCAGCATAATAACTTGCTTTTCACTTTCAGAACCAGACAACATGGCTCAGGTACGAATAATAACGTTGAATCAAGGCGACCATCTCCAATCGATTCTTAATCGTGTGATGAAAGGTAAACATTGATATTTGTATTGTTAGTTTAGAACGTGTAAAGTTTGAGCGAATAGTCCTATGTGAAATCGATATGTTATCTGATACTATGCAAACGATTTCAGAATGGACGATTCATTTTGTGCTCGGACCGACATTGATGGGGCATCATGTGCGTTTGTTCACGTCGCATCCTCCTCAACAAAGCGAAGTTAGCAGCAGCGAAGACTTCTACGAACTCAAATGGACGCTTGGTTCCAAAGTCAGCAACGACGACTTGAGCGCTTATGCGGAAGTCGTTTGCCGGAAGCCTGGAGCATATTCCTACTTCTTTCTCGTCGATCATGGGTATGCAGTCTGCACAGACGTATTTATTATTGTTTGTGCAAAAAGATGCGTACACTTGCATGCGTATACTTGCATACAACAAATGCCAAGTACACAGGTAGGGCAAGCATCCAATACTGGTGGGTGATAACCCCTTCTTGGCACATAGAAACAAACAAAATGCAAAAAATGCGAAGTCTCAAAACAGTAATCTTGTCATGAAATGGAAGTCGAGCACAAACAGCAATCACATACAATTTTTTTAATGCACTTGCAATAGACAGGGAAAAATGACAAAGCTGAGAAAGAATGCAAGGCAATGAACAAATCAAAGCAAAAGGCAGTTATGTCAATGATTTATTCTTCATGCGCCCCAAGGCCTTTGCAGTCCTCTCTTGTTTGGTCCATGACTCGCGCAGGGACATGTGTTCGTAGCTGTCCTCCTGCAGATATCTGATCGCGTGTATAAAATTCGGGGAAGGACGTTATCAGCGAATGTCATCATGATCAGTGGGGGTCGCGAGTCAGAGGGATTCGGCCTGCCGAGATAGTGCAAGTTGCAATTAGTGGCTGGCTGTTTTTTCTTGCTGCAGAAGTCAATCCGACTGCACATGTATAATGTCAGAACGTGAACAGATGTATTGGACTTGAAACGAAATCTTTAGTGATACGAAAAAACCGAATGGCAGCGGACATTTCATGGTGGCGCCGACGTTGCGTGTGCGATCGGACGAAGAGTTGCCGCTCGACTGCGTGCAGTGCGTGACGCATTTGGCGAAACTGCTCGGCCCGCTGCCCGAATGGGAGGGGCGACTGCGCGTGGCCAAGGAATGCGGCTACAACATGATCCATCTGACACCGGTGCAGGCACTGGGCCAGTCCAACAGCAGCTATTCGCTCAGCGAGCAACTCAAGCTCAATCCGCACTTCAACACCGATGTTTGTTTGTTTGTCGCTTACTAATAGGGTTGTCAAACGTACTAATTTGAGCAGTACTGTACTGATTCAGAAGGGTCAAAAATTGAATAAGCACTGGATAGAATGGAGCTATCCTGAGCCAAAGAAAATCAATTCAAAGGGAGGAATAAATCTCGTCCCTCATTTACAGCTTTTTCAACAAAATTTACTGCTTTGGCAGTTCTGACATCTGGCAACCTTACTTACTGATCAGCAAGCATAGAATTTATTGGATAGTTTGCAGACGGAACAGTTCACTTTCACGGATCTGAAAAAATTGGTGGATAAGATGGAGAACGAGTGGGGTATGTTGACGATCCAAGATGTGGTCTGGAACCACGCGGCGAAGAACGCTCCCTGGCTCAAGGAGCATCCCGAATGCGCTTACAACTGTCAAAACTCGCCGCATCTCCGACCTGCATACGTCATTGACCGTGTCTACCACCACTTCAGCAAAGAAATCGCCGCTGGAAAATGGGAAAATCGTGGTCTGCCCGCAGCCATCAATAACGAACATCAACTCAATGTTCGTAATTTAGTTTCAAACTATATAAATAGCTTAAACTGTTGTAGATATTGCGAGAGGTACTGACGAACGATATTTTGCCCAAAGCGCGTCTGGCCGACTTCTTCCAAGTTGATGTCGATAAGCTGTGCGCTCAGTTCGAAGCAGACATCAAAAGTACATCAACATTTTTTAGTGCTGCATTCAGGCCCCGCTTATAGGTGGACCTTAAGGTCCACGGCCCCCGGTCATCCACGTGTAAGGGGGCCTCCCTGCCGTCAAAAGAGGGCCCCAAATGACAAAATACAAAGATATATGCAAAATTTTCGCCTCCAGCGATTGAAAATGCAAAAGATTTCGCCTGCGGCGGCTGAACAACCGAAAAATTTTCGCCTCTGGCGGTTGAAAATCCAAAAATTTTTGCCGAAAGAGGCCGAAAACGCAAATTTTCGCCTCGGCGGGCCCCCTCAAAAGAAAGATCCAGGGCTCCGCGAACCCTTAAGCCGGGCCCGGCTGCATCTCAGCGTTTTTCATTTTAGAAGTGGAATCGCCGACTGTGGAACGAATCGACGAAGCACCGTTGAGCATCGTGCAGGACCCCGAATACCGTCGTTTGGGCAACACCGTCAATATGGCGCTCGCTCTCCTCTTGTTCAATCGTCCTCTGTGCGGTCTATAGTTGACAAATATTATTCAACCACGATCGATTCAGACCCGATTGTCACTCTGAAGACGACCGAATACAAGCTTGTGTCAACGCCTTTCGACACAGACTGTACCAGTTGAACGAGGCGGCCGGTCACGCCGCCTGGAACATCTGTCTGACGGGCGTCAACGCCGCCATCGGCCACGTCGCCTACGAACGCGTCGCCGGTCATGGACCACGGCGCAAAGAAGTGTGCGACGAATACCCGCTGCTGACCAGGTGCGTCAATTGCACAATTGCATGGCTGCTGTTAGGCTCTTCACTTTTTCGTCAGAAGTCCGGCTGATGAGTCCGAATCGTAAAAATAATATCAAAAACTAATTCCTCGATCCCGAAACCCCCCAAATCTGTTTTGAAACGTCGAAAACGGTCGATTTCGACAAAATCGCGATCTGGGTGCGGTACATGTACGCATCTTGTACTTCCTCCCTCAGTGGTTTGAAGTTCGCTTTCGAACCTTAAGGTCACAGGTTCAACTCCCCTGGCGGCGCAGAATTTTGCTCTTGTTCTCTGGCCTCCAGAGAGCTGTAGCAAATTTCCCTGTAGACGGACTGACAAAAATTTAGTGAAGTAGGTTATTGTTCATTCCAGCTACTTTTTGCACTATGGCGAGGACTTGACGCTCGAAGAAGAAGAGAAGCTGCTGTACAATCCTAGTTCGGCTGCGCATTTGATGGCATTCAACGGCTGGGTGATGTGCGACGAGCCGCTCAAGAACTTTGCCGAGTCGTCTTCGTCAGTGCGTTCGTGCCAATTGCCGTGTCGTTAACAATAGCTGACTCGAGAATAATTCAGGTGTACCTTTGTCGGGAGTTGATCTGCTGGGGCGATTGTGTGAAACTGCGCTACGGCACATCGGAGAAGGACTGTCCTTATTTGTGGAAGCACATGATCGAATACACAAACACATGCGCTAAAGTATTTCATGGACTACGACTCGACAATTGCCACAGTACACCCATTCATGTTGCACAGGTATCACTATTTATCATACTCATCATTTCTGTGACGGTTAAGAGCGTACTGTAGAAAGCACCGTAACCTCAGAATTTTAGATCTGCAATTGTGACTAAATTTCCATGTGGGACGTTTATTAGAAATGCATTTAAATCATACGAAGTAATGATACTCAATGCAATAAATTCTGCATTTTGACAGCGCGCGAATTCAATTGAGGGGTGTTCGATCGATTTCCGGTTAACCGTTCGAAAAATTCTGACTATAATCCACTGTGCGATCGTATATTTATCATTCTATGCATATAAAAAAATGTATTTAACATTGCATCCGTTCAGCGCTTGCTCGAAGAAGCCCGCAAAGTTCGTCCTGATCTGTACGTAGTGGCCGAGTTGTTCACTGGCAGCGAAGATATCGACAACATCTTCGTCAACCGCCTTGGGATCACTTCGCTGATCCGAGGTTTGCTGTGCTCGCTGTGTTAATGATGGACGTTGTCTCTTCAGAAGCACAAAGTGCGGGCGACGCGCATGAACAGGGACGGCTGGTGTATCGGTACGGAGGGGAGCCGGTCGGCGCCTGCATCCAACGCTCCACCAGGCAGATGCAGCCCTCCATCGCCCATGCGTTGTTCCTCGACGTCACTCACGACAATCCGTGTCCCATTCAAGTGCGTTTTTTCGCTCTGTGAAAAAAATGATATTAATAGCATTGGATTTTGTAGACGCGCACTGTGTATGACTTGCTGCCGAGTGCCGCATTGGTGGCGATGGCTTGTTGTGCGACTGGTTCATCGCGTGGCTACGACGAACTTGTTCCATACGCTGTCAGTTTTGCCACCAAACTTTTCACCTACTCCTAGATCAGCTGGAAAGCAACTTTGCTACTTGCAGGTGAATGTGGTGAGTGAAGAACGACTCTACACCACTTGGGGAGAGAAGAGCTGTGCAGAAGAAGGGTTGGTCAGTGACGCCGACGGAATCATTGCCGGAAAACGCGCCATCAACAAACTGCATTACGAACTGGGTGCGAAAGGATTCACACAGGTACGATTGAGCGCGGAACCATCTATAGATGCGTCGGTCCAGGTCGGAATAGGTCTCGGTCCAGGGACCGATGATTTAACCAAACAATCGGTCCCGGTCCAGTAATCGGTCCAGTCAATTTCCATTTAATCGGTCCCGGTCCCTGTCCCGGTCCAGTTAGTCGGTGCACCGACAATTTCGGTCCCGGTCCAGGGACCGATGATTTAACCAAAAAATCGGTCCCGGTC